>JAHWFP010028221.1:2272-23329 GCA_023313725.1 Lithobius niger
TTTGACGAGGAGAACGTGATAAAAACACAATGTAATAATAAATTGCACTTACGTACAGTTAGAAAGTTCGTGACATTCCTGGCGTCTCTAGTTGGGGAAGACTTGCCTTCCCGTCGAGGAAAGAATGTCGAATTCGTCGTGATAAATACATAAGCACATCCCGAAATAAGCATATCTTATCGCATAAATGGCGCACTGTATTCCACAAATGTTAATATTTTTAACCCTTTACCACCTGAAAGGAACATATGTCCCTTGCAGTTGAACAAGTAAACAACCCAATGTGCAATGCGAGATTTATGAGGGAACTGAGAACTCTGAGCAAAGCGAGCAGGCACTTCGTAGTGGTTAGTGTCGTTGACTCCAAACCAAACGGACACCAGTTCGAATCCAAGGACTGAACCAAGAAACCCGCCTGAAAGTTGGTTCAGACGCTAAAGGGTTAACAGTACTAAAATATACGCAAATTTTCGCCTTAAATTGTCAGTGTTCCCTACCCTCCCGTCGGAGAATCAATTGATACCAGTCTGACGCCATTGATGGTATACTTGGATGTGTTTTGAATTTTATGTGATGTATTCTAAATCATTTTATGCTAAATCACTTACCTACCATGCACCAAGTTTTTAATGAATATATTTCCCAAACCACCTTGTAGGCAAATTACACCGATCGTTCGCGGACCTGCCTGTTGCTTAGCAACTAAACCTATTATCTTTGTTATACATAAAAACATCACATTTACATGTACCCCAGACACAGAATTAAACATTATTGTACAGTACATGACGTAAATTGCTTAGACCCTGTGGGGTGTGACTGTAAAAGCCTAGATAAAATGAAAAATGCGACATATCTAGTAGTTGAGATCGACAGTCATTGGAAATTTTACACGCATATAGATAACCTTATCATCAGACTTAGGAAGTTACTTCCGATTTATTATCAAATGCGTTATACCGGTATGTTGAATAATAAAACTAAAACACAACTGTTGGAATCTCTAACAATTTTTATCTGCCGCTATACGTGTAGAACATCAGTTGATCTAAATCTCCGGGGCGCCGGAATTGTATCAACACGGAGTCACGTTAATTCTGGGATTTTCTTAAATGCTGGCCCGTGTGTGGGACCCGGAATTACATTAACTCCGGATTCTTAATTTGCTTTAAAAGTGTCCGAAATAATCCGGAAGTGAAGTAACACAGAGTTACCGTAACTCTTGATTTTTCTGAAATTCGGATGCCTGCAAGGGAACCGGAATTACTGTAAATACCATCCCTGCCTCGCTCGCGCTGCCGCGCTCGCTGCGGCTATATACATAACATCATAAACTGCAACCATATTATCGTCAAATTAGACAAGAGTTAGGGCAACTCCGTGTTACCACAATTCAGGACTATTTCAAACACTTTTAAAGCAAATTACGAAACCGGAGTTACTGTAATTCCGGCTCCCACACGCCGGTCAGTATTTAACAAAATCCCGGAATTAACGTGACTCCGTGTCGATACAAGTACGCGCCTCCAGCTCTCCACCACTCCAGCTGGTTTCATTAGTAAGTGTACACTATTCTCAACAAATCTATTAAAGTCATTCAACGATGGAAAATCAAATTAAAAACGTTAAAACACTACAGAAGGAGAAAAAGGTTCTTACTTTTCAACAAATATTCGATTTTAATGATGTGGAGTAATGATGTTAGCGGGGATAACACGAAGTGACAATCTTAACCATGGCCCTGAGTGATCATGACCTTGACCGTGGGGATGAAGTCACTTCCGGTCACGTGATGGTGGAGTAGTACGTCACTTCCGCCCAGAAAGGAAATCCCTGGACGTAAGGGATTTCCCAGTCCACCATTTCAACCAATCAGAACAGAGTCAGAATCTGAAGGGCAATCCCTTGTATTTAACGGAATTCCCCAGTCCAGAAATCCCCTGGACTTAAGGAGTTTTGCTAGCCCAGAAGGGATCACTTACCGGTCATATGGTGATAGCCATCTTGGGTCAAGTGACCGGAAGTGACGTCATCTAAGATGGGACGTGACCTAATTTTGTTACCGAAAGCCAGACGGGAAATTCTACATAAAAGTTTTCTATATCAGGCCCCAAAGATTTACAATGCCCTACCATTTCACTTTAAAACCATCCGATCAGCTCATTGTTTCAAATCGAGGGTATGCGAATGGATTGTTGGGCTTGCTGACCTTGAATCCTTGTTTATTATTAATATTTAATACCCTTATTGTTTTTGTATATCTATCGAATGATCGACTTGTGTAGATATGTCTTGACTTACTTTTTTGTTTGTATTTTAATCTGACATATTTTCATATTATTTTATGCATAATCTGTTGCCATCTCTTGATATTTTAATTATTTTCCTTGTTGGTTGTGTGTTGCACACGAGTTTACTCTGCAACACAGATTTACACTCTCACAATTTCGTTGCCATTGTAGCTACTGAAATGCTTTGGAGTGCAATAAACTTGCTTACCTAAAGTGACGCCCGTATGGTGGCGGCCATCTTGGATGTCCATCACCTGAGCGAATGTAGCCATTTCCGCCTACTGGAAATCCCTTTTTAAGAAGCTCAACTCCTTATCTCCAACTCCGTTCCAAGTCGCTACAGCAAAATACGGAGGGGTAGGGGTATTGCTGACATTTGCGACATCACTTTCAAGGGAGGGGGTTGCAAAAGCCGTGACACGGAAGACGGCGAATGTCGCAAAGGGCAAAAGTCACGTGACTTCCTTTAATGTGTGGGCCCTTAACTCGATTGCAAGCACAAAATTTGATGCACAACGGAAGACTTTTTTTTTGTTGACTAGCTACCACACCTACGCTACGCCTACACGCCGCCACCTACACTTCTTTTCAGCAACCCCCCCCCCCTCCTCCCCTTTCCCGTGGCCCCGCTACAATTCTGCATCATTAATAGCGTTTGCCTCGCCTGGTCACGTAACACCAATAAAACCAATACAATAATCGATGGGGCTTCGTTCGTGGAACTATTCCCTGTAATCGGCTTTAAATCATTGTGTAGTGACATTTCCCCCTTCCCCCCGGCAGCACTCTGCCGATTATCAGCAATTAAGGTCTGATCAGGAGGTTATTGATTTTTAAGTATTAGGCCAACCAAATTCCTTTAAAAAAAAAAAATAACCCGTACGAGGGAGTCTCGGAGAACCGAATCCAAAACTGTTTTTCTTTTTTTCCATCCATCCAGCTAAACGGCCCAAGGGTGTACGATTGGGGAACCCATTCTGCCCGGCGAGCACTTATGAATATTAAAGTTTTACTTCCAGCAACCTTTATAGTGATTGCCAATAACAAAATTATGCTGTTAACGTACAGTGCTGCACGTCGTTAAATTGGAAGTAGGCGAGGCAATTGGTGGTCTTTTATAGGTGTAGTAATGAGTTTATGTTTTCGTTAACTCCATTCCCCCTCCCCAATATTCTCCACCTCTTTCATCTTTAACACCGTTTTTAAAGGCGGAGGGTGAGTTTTCTAAGTCTGCAGCATCTATATAGTTCTGTTCATGGGGCCGTCCATATACTACGTCACACTCTGGGGGATGGGTGGGTGGTTGATTGGTTGTGATAATTGTGACACAGGAGTGGGGGGGAGGTTACAAAATGTGACGTCGTAATCTTACTTTTTTGGAGTGATATTTAGAAACATAGTAGGTGAAATTCTTTTATACACACTAAGACTACAAAAAAAAAAACCCGTGGACTCTTTGATTAATATAAGCAATTGTAAAATACTTCGAAATATTACATGGTGGAGAGGGGGAAGATGTTTGCGGAAGTTTGACGTAATTATTAGGGGGTGTTTTAAATTTTTTGACATTTGTGACAAAGGGGGTAGGTGTGGGTTTCAAAAAAGGCCAACAATTATGACGTAATTGTTATACGGACGGTCCCCATTTGAACTGAAAGTTACGTCTTTCGACTTTCAGAACGCTTCTAAAGGTGGTGATGCTGGTCTTTTTTTTACGCTTGCAGTGTCCGTAGCGCAGATGCGCTAACGCTACATTCGGTGCGGAGCTCGCATTTGGGAACGGGTCGTTTATTAGCTAAAATGAAGGTGAAAACAATGGCGTCTTGGGTCGAGCCAGTGCTATGAGAGTGGATTTCTCATGCCTAAAAAGAAGCGATTTCTTGGACTTGGTGGCAGCTTACGCCATTTCCACTGCAATCTTTTCTTTTCCGATTTTCTACCTTAAAATTTGTTTCGCAGCTTAAAGGTGCCTGCTCACCGAATAACAGCCTGCAGCATCTAGTGCCGTCTATACATTATTTAGTTTTATGCGGCACTTGATTTCAACAAGCGAAGGAATGCGCAAAGAGTTTTCTTTTTACACAACAAACAATCCACGTGCATCCTTCATCGTTGAATGTAAAGCTGATGCATCCACGTGCACCAGACAGCAAGCGGTCAAGGTTTAACGATATCACTGTCACTCGATGGCGCCCATCTAGCGGTTCAAAATCTGCGTTTCAAAACGGTCGATACATACTAAAAAAAAAAGCGCCCGTGATGTCGTTAGGCTTAATTTTCCCACTTGCTACCTGGTGCACGTGGGCGCACCAACTTTGAACTCTATTATTATAGGTGCGAACAAAGGTGCCATATGGATTAAAATACCATGGATGGACGTACCAAGCAGCCGCAATTGGCTATTGAGGTGTCAATCTGTTGTATTATTCACCCTTATGGGGCAGTATTTAAGTGACAGCCAGTCTATGTGGTTTAGGTCGCGTTGCCTGCCGTCTCATTGTAAGGGCACGTTTATGCAACCACTCGCTTTTGCATTCTCGCAGCTAGAAGTCAGCAATCACCTCCAATTCCAACATGGTGGCGGTTTTATGTCTGCCGCCTCGCAACGAAAACAGCAAATAGCGTTAGTTCAGAAGCGTTTGGGAAAATTGTTTCGTCATGAGGAAATCTTTATATATTATTGGCACGGATTATAAGACTGCAAGTATTTACTCAAACGATGTCGGATTTAGCTAATCCATTTAGCGTTGTTACCATGGCAATGTCGCCTTTGCCATCGCGATTGAGTTCTAGCAGCGAGAATGCAAAGGCGAGTCGGTACGTAAACGCACCCTTACCCCTTTTTGTGTGTGTGTGTGTATGTGTGATGTTTCGGGAGTGACCAACAACATCTTCATCACACTACTGTACCAATCTGAAGGCAACCATGAATAGCAAACTGGAGTTAAAATTGATAAAAAAGAAAAAAATAATAATAATTAAGGAGGTACGCAGCTTGTTTGTTGCGCAAAAAGAGATTTATTTGTGTGTTCCTTCGCCTGTTGTAAGTAAAGGCTAGACAGAAGTATATATTGGCAAATGGCTAAATATGCTGCAGCTTGCCATTTGGTGGCAATGCCCCTTTAAAGGCTAATTACCACCGAACGAAAGTTTGCAGCATCTAGCACCATCGAGTGCTAAACCTTGCGCAATGGCTGTTTGCCGTGACGTCACCATGAGTTAGCCAATGACGAACGAGAACAACGGCTGTTTGGCCGTCCGATTGGACTAGCCCAGTCACGTGATGTGCACGTCACACCAAACAGCCATGGCGTGTGGTATAGTTCTCTCTAGCACTTGCTCTCTCTCTCTGCAAGCCACGTGCATGTCTCCTTAATTATTTATGTAAAAAAGTTGGTTACGTACTGGTGCTCCTGGAAGCACGCTGTAAGGATTAACGACATTTCTGCCATTAGATGGCGCCAAGGCAGAATATAAAGGATCTACCGTGGCGCCATCTAGTGGCAGTAATATCGCGGATGACGTTACGCATTCTTGAAGCAGCTCTGTTCATTTTAACTGAACCTATTGAGAATGATAGGCGCGATCTCGAAACGACGGCAATAAATAACAAGCGGCCGCAGCGACTACCTAGTCGCAGCCGGTCTTCTGTGCACTTCCACCACTATATTTTTTCCAAATAACGCACTAGAACAACGATCTTCTATATAATTATTTTATAACGCGGTATAAATCCAAGGAGCACACAATTGGTTTGCATCCGAGTTAACCAGTTCAACCCGAGTGCTACGGGGCACTAGGGAAGTATGAATTGTAGGAAAAGACAATACATTGTATTGTACTGAATTAAAGTTAATGACGAAAGTTAATAGCCAAAAGTTGGGATACATATGAAGCACAACCGGCATCAATAACTTAACGTTGATCGAGCACAAAGGTAGCCTAAGCATAAATCCGTGAGACAATGTCACGACGAACCACATTAGACTTGTTTACACAATGGTAACCTCTCACTGGATACAGAATGTTGGTGGCTTGCCCTTTTAAAGGGACAAGCTCCTCCCACATTCTGGATCCTTCCTTACGCAATAACCCAATAATTCTATCGAAACTATAGTAAGATTCAAATGAAGCTGCATCAGAAACGAAAAACTATTTTCCAAAGAAGTCAGATGCACTTCCCCATTTTTGCCCACCCCATGCGCCACAATGAAGTCCGGTATATGATACAATCACACAGGACTCCCTTGCAATGCCTAAAAATATTCCTCCTTGTGGGGCTGAGTCGATAGGTTAAGAACCGGTCGGCCCCCAGCGCCAAGGATGAAATTTACAAATAAAGAAATATAATTTAGAAGGTGGGTGCCTATGCACGCCTGTATAGCATCCCTTGTAACGTGAAGTGCTCAGCTGAATAGCGCCCCACACAACGCGTTATATTTTCCTCTATCACGCACTAGAACAACGATCTCTTATATAATCGAAAAGTAGTATAACCACCATAATAGCCGCCAGGTGCGAAATGTTTTAGATTTTAGGCGTAATCGTCAGTTCGTACGTCTAATTTTTAAGTGGCCAATTTCGTAAGTATAGTCACTAACGGAGAATTGATTCGAGAGTAGGCCTAATCATTTATTTAACACGGTGTCGAGAGTTTTTTTTAAGAAGCTAATATGTCGCGGTAACGAAATCCCCCGGGGCCGCGGCGGGGCGGGCGTTGGGCCACGGGATCTTCTTTCCAGGGATTTTTTTCCCCAGGGATTTATTTCCCGGGGACTGTTTTTCCGTGGAATTTTTTTTCCGGCGACTATTTTACCGAAGATTTTCTCTCCGTGGATTTTTTTTCCAGGGATTTTTTTTTCCAGGACTCACTCCACATACCTCCATCTCTTGCGTAATGGTGGCCACTAGGGATCGGCCGATATGAATTTTTACCGATACAATACGATACCGATGAAGGGTAAACCGATCCGATCCGATCGATACGATACCGATGCCGATGTTGAAACCCATAATAATAATACAAAATCACGACTAAAAGTTTAAATTACATACAAAAAATGCAACTTCGGTTTATGGTTTTGCATGGGTTCCTGCTGTTGAGATTATCCAGAAACGTCCTGTGATGCAATAACGGCATTTTTGCTCTTATTCCTACTTCTGGCTTCAGTACATTCATCTTCACAGTTAGGTTGTAGTTGGTTGTTGTAAAACTTGGAGCAGTGGAACTGTCACGTGCTACATTTTCATTCAAACTGAGTAAATGGCTTTGCTTTTCTCACTTGATTATTGCTTTTGCCGCGCTTGGTGTCAGTTTTTCAGGGAAGACAGTTATGTTTCTTGGCATAACAAATATCTGTATCGGAAGCCTTATATTGGTCCGATACCGATATGGCAAAAATACCGATAAATACAGATTATACCAATACCGATGTCAATATTGGACTATCCCTAGTGGCCACACGCCAAATTCGACAAATGTATCGTGACGAAACGTTGCGAGACAAAACGTCGCATTTGGTGGAAAGACCCCACCAGACTTAACTATAAAGGAGTTTCATTTTGATGTCGTGAGACGCCTAAATACGTCTCACGGCAGTGTCTCATCCGGTGTGTGGCGCTCAAATCATGGTTTTGGAGACATCTGTAGCACGTCGAGACAGGCTACGACAAAATGTTTTTTCTTGCGACTAAACGTCTAATGGGCACACCAAAGTCGACAAAACATCGTTGCACGACGAAACGTCGCGAAACGTCGCATCTGGTGGAGAGACCCCCGTCACACGAAACGAGGAGCTTCGCTTTGTTGTCGTGAGACGCCTAAAGATGTCTCGCCACAACGTCGCATCCGGTGTGTGGCGCTTAGCTCATTCCTATGGCTTTGGAGACGACTGCAACATGCTGAGACAGGTTTCGACAAAATGTTCCGTCGTGCGACGTTTTGTCGTCTTTGGTCGACCCTTATACGTTGCGGACGGAATCCCGTCAAAATAGCGCGGAAATAATGGCATACGACAAACCAGCGACGTCATAACGGCATGACGACAATGCAGCGCACGACATAACAGCGTGCGATAGAACGGCACGACGTCATCAGAGCGTAACGACAAAATAGTGTGCCATAATACAGCGTGCGACAAAACAGCACAAAAAAAGTTGTTTTAAAACGATGACGTATGGAGAATTGTCAATGCTCACCTCAGATCAAAGTACAAGGCTGAGAGCTCCACAATTTGTACATTCAACTATTGTGTGCGCGGCGTATCTTGAGTCCCGGAAGTATTTTACGAGCGGCTACGTTTTCTGGAGGGGGCGGCTTTAATCGACGGCCGCCATTGTTTTTCTAACCATCTTGGCTATCAACAAGGCACTCTGCTGCCAAAAACGTACAATCGATTATCTGTGTTCGTTCTGCAGCGAACTCAAGATAGGCCGCGCACACTTTAAGACTATTTTTATGTGCTGATGACACCAAGGGGTTACCTTAATAATAGCCCTCCTGTTGCTGTTAGTAAACATTTTTGGTACACTCATCAAGGCATACTTTTTTTTATTTCCTTCGTCAACGGAGTGCAAAAAATGTGTAACTTTCCTCCAAAAAACCAGGGTTGGCTGGTTTTTGCCACCAAGTAGTTAAAACCGGCTTTTACCATAGTTTTTACCGTCCCGGCAAAAAAAACTGTTTTTGCCATGTTTTGCCTCTTTGGCCAAAAATATGACAAAAATCTACTTGAAGTGGAATAAAATAAAAGTGTGCCCTATACAATAGTCAAGTATTGGTAAATTATAAAAGCTCCCCTTGAAAGCGTCACATCGTTTACTTTGAAAATTCCATTTCACTTCTTATTTACCTTTCATACGCTTATTTCACAATAAAAGATATTCTTCTCACAATATCTATGCAAATTTATGCAACAGACTGAAAAAAAAAAAGATATTGTGAGAAGAATACGTTTTCCTGTGAAAATAAGCATACGAAGTGGCTTGCTGGTTTTTGCCAGTTTTAGCCGGTAATAAGCGAAAAAAAAACAAGCGGCTACAGCGACTGCCTAGTCGCACCGGTCTTCTGTACAGTTCCTCCACTTTCAAAGTTTCAATGTTGAGGCGCACACCTCTATTATGCACTACAACAGCTATCTTTATTATACTAATCTAAAAGCAGTAGCCATCACAATTGCCGGTAAAAAATGTGTTAGCTTTTAGGCGTATTTTACATTTTAGGCGTAATTGTCAGCTTTTAGGCCTAATTTTTAACCAGCAGTTTTAATTTCGTAAGTAGCAGCAACGGAGTTATGGATTGTATAACAAGCCTATCCATTTTTGCAGCACGGTGCACCTTCAGGCACACAGTTAGTGTTACAATGTAGCCCATATAGATCAGTGGTATAGGGAAGTGACGAGAGAGACGCTGTTGATGAAGCCAACAGCGACTCGTAGCAACTTGACGTTGCCATGGTAACATGATTTTAGGCCTAATTTTCATTTTTTAGGCCTAAAAGTACAGTTTTAATTTCGTAAGTAGTAGATAGGCCTAATGGAGAATTTCGTTCGACGGTAAGCCTATTCATTCATTCAACAATGCGAAGAGACTATTTTAAACGAAGCTAAAATCCATTTGTTTTTATTAAGAATTTTAATTTAGGATTTTAATTCGACGATCAAATGTTATTATTTAATTTAGTTTTACGTCGAAGAAGTCTATTAGCTATGAGGAAGTAACGATGTTTTAATTTGCCATGTTATTTAAATAACTTCTCACACTGAATTTAACGTTGTAAACAATGGTCGTCAATGTCTGGTACCGTTTCGAAGTTGAAAAAAGCGACGGACGGACGGACAAAGTCGTTGCAATAGTCTTCTCAGCCGGTACGGCTGTACAGAAGACTAAAACCGGTAAAAATCATGTATTTGCCACTGTCCCAGCAAAAAAATCAACCCTGTCCACTGTCCAGACCTGTTTTTATTTATTTATTTTTTCTTATATTCTTCGCAACAATAATTCCCTACAAAATCCAGTACGAATTCGCACGAATTCGCTACTGTATACGCTAGTTTTCCGAATCATCGCAGTTTGTTATCACCGATTTTAGTCACTGCTTTCGATTCGATCAGAAATCTGTTTCCCAGCTACCAGTGTTCCCCATAACCTTGATTTCTAACAAATCCGAATAGAAACTCAACTAGACATGTAAACAAGCCAGAGACGGGCTTTGTATTCTCCTACCGTCCTACACAAAGCCCCGACCTAAGCTCACCATGCAATATTCATACAAAATGAGCCACCAACAACACTCCTTCCATAAAATATGCTCAGCGGTACTGCAGTAAATAAATAAATACTTAATGTCATCAATTTTATTTTATACTTAAGCCGAAGCTCGTGTTCGCGTCCTGTTGGTAGTTGCGTGGGTCGGTCACCCATAGCTTGGAATACTGTATACGGCATCCTGGATTGGATCTGGGAGAGGTATCGTGATTGGTTTTTTTTCCTGCACTCTGCATATACAGGGTGAGCTAACTAAAGTGTTACTAGCCGGATGTCCTGTGAATGGCTAATGAGAGACTAATAATGATACAAATGCAATGATGGTTATGATGAGGGGACGTTTACACGAGAAAAAAGGAATGACCTTGAATTGATTTTTCAAGGTCATCCTCGTGCTAGCTTCCAAACGAGATACGATACGGCAAAAAAGTAAATTAGAAAGTTGGACGTAAGAAGACAATACCACCAAAATAAAAAAAAAACAGATCCAAAATCGGATAATAAATAAAATAATTACGATGATGTTTAAAAGCTAACTCTGAGCATGCTGGCTGCACTGTAGGCCTAGTAAAGCAAACAGCCGAGAAGTTGGCTTCACTACACTGCAGCCAGCATGTTCAGAGTTAGCTTTTAAACATCATCGTAACTATTTTATTTATTATCCGATTTTGAATCTGCTTTTTTTGTTGTTGTTGTTGGTCGTATTGTCTCCTTACGTCCAACTTTCTAATTTACTTTTTTGCCGTATCGTATCTCGTTTGGAAGATAGCACGAGTATGGACTTGAAATATCAATTCAAGGTCATTCCTTTTTTCTCGTGTAAACGTCCCCCATCACACCCATCATTTCATTTCTATCATTGGTATTCTCTTTAGCCATTCACAGGATATCGGCTCCTAACACTTTAGTTGACTCACCCTGTATTACAGCCGCCGCAGTATCAAATTAGAAAGTTAAGTAGATATCGCATCTGGCCTTTTCCAAGCCTACGCGGGGCCCTGCCGGTGGTGGTAGGTACTAATACCTCTCATATTGCTTTGCCTCCGTTAACAGGGGCGTTAGTAACGGTATAGTACCACCAGAGTCCCACGTAGGCTTCGAAGAGGTAAGATACTATATGATAAGAAGTGGTTTATTGAATCAGGCAGAGGCGTACGCAAAGGGGGGGCACAAGGGGCACGACCCCCCCCCCCCCAAGGAAAGTCAGGCGCCCCCATGTCACAGGCCAAACTTGTCTATCGTGATTTTTCGTATGATAATAAATGTCATTAAGTATTTCAAATTGCCATGCAGCCCCAAAATTTATAATCTCAGAATTCTAAAAAAAACATGCTGCTGAAGATGTTAAAAAAAGTTGTTCCACTGTGCAAAAAAAAAAAAAAGTTACTGAAAATGGACCAAAAAATGCTATAAAAGTATGCGAATTTTCAGAGCTCCCGCACCCCCTGGCTGGTTATTAATAATATTTAGTGCCACAAGGCGCCCCTTCAAGCACTGTGCCCCTCCCAAAAAATATTCCTGCGTACGCCACTGGAATCAGGCAAACAGTACAAATGCCATACGTGCCCTCACCCCACAAGAGCTACTGGTCGCGTGTGGCGTGTTGGCTACCACATAGAAAAACAACTAAAAAAAACAAAACACGAATTACAAATGTCATGCAACAAACGCAAAGTTTGAATGCATCGAGAAAAAAATAATAATAGTAATAATAAAATTATCAACATCATTATTAGCAAAGTGCAAAGTTACTATTTTATTAGCTATTTTTATCACCATTTTTATTACTATTTTAAGTTGCTATAATAATACATAATATATGAATGCAAAGTTACTATTATTAGCAAATGGAATTATTATACCAAATGCAAAGTTAAAGGTGCGTCGTAGAAAAAATACAATAACAACAGTAAAAATAAAATAAACATGCTATAAAGAAACAAAGAAAATCTAAATAACAAAGTGCTAAAGTGTTTTTCTGCCTAAAATTTTACATAAATTTTCAAGGGCCGCAGTATACTGATATCCAGTAGCCACCGAAACAAGTTAATCTAGTTAATTCTCTAATCTAGTTTAAAATTAAAATCTAGTTAGCTTTCTAATCTACAGTAGTATATTGCATATCTTCTCGATGGCCCAACATTAAATTAAAGGCGCGTTTTCATCTTTTCAACTCCTAGATGCAGCACCACAGAATCTTCGAGCAATATAAAGAAAATAGTGGTAAGTTAAAGATGGAACAACACTCCTGAATTCGCTCGCAGCATTGCCGCAGTTTTCATAGCTTTAGAAACGAGATCACTTGACCCACATTAGCCATTGGATGACGGAGAAGCTTTGGAACGTGGATGCTGTCTTTAGAATATGGGCAATGCCAGGGAGCTTGAATTATACGTAGCTTTGATTGGGTGGCTCCACTCGGTGAACGCGTCTGAGCTATAGCATAGCTATTTCTAGTGGTAAGGCATACACGAGCGAGATTCAGTTAGTGACGTTTTTGCTCCCAAACCAATCCTCGTAGCAGACGACGCTTGGTTTTTCGAAACCAACAAAAAAGGTTTGTTTTAACTAGCGAGTAGTTTTTAACGAAATTAATGAATAATTATTAAATATCTGATCGCTTAATCTTTGCTGAACGTTAAATTACACATTATTAAAACAAAACGAAAGATTTTTACCAGATAACCCTAAACGAGAGTAGCTGACGTAGTTGCATTGAAACCAAAACAATGGCATCCGTTTACGATGGTCGCTTGTGGCGGTGCTCTCCTTCTGATAACAAACGTTGCGATTTTCAGTCGCATTGTCGATTGTACTGATAGGTTATTGCACTTTAAAACAATTTAAGCAATTGGAGCGGTCCGGCTTACGTTTGATGTTGCGTACTCGTTCGTTTGTTAGGCCAATTTTGTGTCGATTCATCGGAAAAATCAAAAGCCAATGAAATGCAAGAATCGGTAAAATGGCGCGAAAAATGGGAGCAGAAACGTCAGACGCGTTTGAAGTATGCAAAGCAGCAACCAAACTCTCGCACGGTTTCTCGCGGTACAGCGTAATAGTAAGTGGGTCCACCCTATCAAAGCTACATGTAATCCAAGCTCCCTGGGCAATGCTATCGAAATGGTGAACAGGAGCATTTAAGCCTATATTTGTTCAATTAGGCCTATACTTCTGTGAATACGCCGGCATAATTTGTGTGATTAGGCCTATATCTAAGCAATTAAGCCTATGTTTGTGTGATTAGGCCAATATTTGCGCAAAAAGGCCGAAAATTGTGCACAGTTAAGCCTTAGGAATGGGTCGGTATAACCAAACCCGAAATCGAATTTTCGGTTTTTGTTGTAAACCAAAATCGATTTACATTTTGTGTCTGTTTTTCGTACGGTGTTCGAAAAATCAAAGATTGGTTTATTATTTTAAATTTTTAAATAATTATCAGTTTCACTTTTAAATGACAGCTATAAAAAAAGAAAATGGTAAAGGAAAATGGTGCCACAGCCAGGCCATCGATCAATGACGCTGCTGATAGTGAAAGCAGGAGCGAGTGGAAAGCTAGTTAAAAAAAAAAAAACTAGCAACGTCGGGTCGGGGGTGGTGGGGTGGCAGAAACCGAAACCGATACCGAAACCGCGGTTTTGTGGGCATGTAAAACAGAAACGGCCCCATCCCTATTAGGCCAACGTATATATTTGTGTGATTGGGCATCTATTTACGTGATTTAGGCCTATAATTCGCATTAAAATACATAATCGTATTCATATATAATTCGTATTCGTATTATAGGTATATTATTTACTAAGCAATCTTCAAGTGAGTAGGAAGGCCAAACTAGGCCTGTACGCGAAGTAATTTCACTCAGAGCACGAAGTGATCTGAAAATCTCAAGAAGAATCCCTGGTGCCCTCTAGGCACGATTGGCTGAACTAGAGCGTGTTTATAAAGGTGATCAGCCTTAAACTCTCATAATCCTCTTTTACTCTTGATGGTATAAATAAGCTATGCCACACAAAAAAAAAAGAACAGCTGCCAAAAAAGAGAACAACAAATA
This sequence comes from Lithobius niger, assembly GCA_023313725.1. Lineage (NCBI taxonomy): Eukaryota > Metazoa > Arthropoda > Chilopoda > Lithobiomorpha > Lithobiidae > Lithobius > Lithobius niger. The sequence goes on from JAHWFP010028221.1 coordinate 16,878, forward strand.
AGATATGTTGGTCGAGCGAGGACGAATATTGTGTATTCCGTGTTTGTGTGCCTGTTTGGGCCACGATGACGTTCACAATTTTGTTCTGAATTGGTTGACATTTCATGACTAGAGCTCTTTGGTGCATGAAATGCATGAGTTTGAACATGAAATTCTTACCTCAAATACTTTCGGAGGGATTGGGGTGTTTCGACGATTTGTAGTAATTGATTTTCAGTAATGGCGGTAGGGGAGCACAATCTGCAAGGCTAGCGGCCCATGACCAATACACGAACAACAAACACGAAGTCATTTGCCACAATTTGCCATTGGAAAGAGTTCTGTGGAATTATGTTTGCGTACTCAAGTTACATATGCAGGGATGTGCACACGCGGAAGGGGAGAGAGCCCCTGCCGTCATGGCAAAGTTCCAATTTGTGAAAAAAATGACCGACATTTACTGGAGCAGCAGTGTGAATGGGGCAAAACGGTTGAGAAAGGGGGCAAAGAATGGCAAAAAAGTTACCAGAAAAAAGTTAAGTTGCCCCTATCCCTGTCCTCCCGGGGACCTGCGTACGTCCTTGCGTATAAGGAAGGGTTTAAATAAAAAAAACAGTTGGGTGATTGCACCCACCCACACATTTTCGATGTCGCTACATCGATTGCCGCTAGATCTTTAACGTAAAAAGTGATACCTCGGCTGCTGTGGGTCCAGTTTGTTTGAAGTTTGTTTTAATTTAACGCCAAGGTATCTTGTAGCTATTAGTGCCTGCATTTTTATGCGTCGTTCATTTTTCTTCAATCAAACCAAAAATTGACCAAATTGCACCAATATGAGCCCATTCTGCGCAAGGGTTCTGCATCTGGGGAGAAAGCTTGTTATAAAAATCAAGCCCCTAGTCAATTCTTCCGGCACTCACCGCAACAGCTTTAAAGTAGCCGTCATGCGCAGATGATAGGTCCCCAAATGCTGTTATTTCCTAGCTGTCTTAGACAATTCATGACATCAACCGCAAAGCACGTGTAGACATCTGGCAGAAATGGTAGATGGATATACAAAATAGATGGATCCACAGCCGAGATTGATACACAGCCTAGTGTTAATGCTGCTGTGCAGCCAGATGTGAACACTTGTATTTTGACTGACGTCATTAATTATATAATAAAGCTAGGAACCTAGACAACAGCAACATTTGGAGATCTATCATCTGCATATGTTAGCTACACCCAAGGCCAACTGGGATTGAAGCAGCATTGCTCGCTCACTAAACGCAGCTTCAATCCCAGTTGGCCTTCCTACACCACAGCTGTTGTACGAAGTGCCAGAAGATTTGACCCCGTGTTTGATTCTTATCGAGATTGCCTTCGCTAACACAACGATTGGGTAGAAAACCCAACACCATTATTGATTGACTGGTCATTGATTGACACCTTTTGGCATCCTAGCACCAATAAGCTGTTGTTGCAACTGTTTACGAGAACAAGTTTAACGTCTTCGAAGCAATAACCATCCATCGAACAATATGCACACATATTCACCAATTTTTTGGCAGGGACATAACAGGATACTAGGATAAGCTAGTACCACCGCTAGTAGCTCTGCGGCAATAGAATGGTAGAATGTACGGCGGGCGTTCTGGTTCGATTCCCGGCTGATGCACCATAAAAAGCAGGGACAAGACTTGGGAGGATTATGTTATGCGATAGAATGGTAGAATGTACGAATGCCATGCGGGCGTCCAGGGTTCGATTACCGGCCGATGCACCATAAAATGCGCGGAAGAGAATGGAGAGGATAACGTTACGCAACTAGTGGGCGTGATTAGGGTAAACAACGATTCGTTCACACAATCGATTGCTCTTTGAACGTTGTTTATTGATTCAGGATGTTTACTTCCAGACTAGGCGTAACTTGGGCTTACCAGAGTCAGACTGCTTAGCACGTATTCTCTACGTGAATTGTAGGCCTAATTATCAAATATAGGCATAAGGCCGCTAAATGTTAATTAAATGGTTTTAAAGAGCGCCCGCACGGTTTTTATTTTCTTAGCACATGAAACGTTTTTTAAGCCACAGTCTAAACAAAAGTGCTGATCACGCGATAATGTTTTCATGAAACACTTCCAGGAGTCAATGAACGTTTAAGACCGAGCTCAAGCCACAATTCAAATGTTCACTTCGGAACGAATCTAATGGCTGTTCAAAGGCATGTCTCAAGAGTCAAGTAAAAACTAGGATCAAAAGAAAGACTTTCACACAATGTGCAACATTTTCACTCTGAATGTGGCTGAGCCTAGCATTAAAACATAGATATTGTATTCCACAAAAAGTTTAGACTGCTGGAGCTTTTTTTTTGGTTATGGGGACAAGACTGGGGAGGATTACGTTATGCAATAGAATGGTAGAATGCATGTCTGCCATGCGGGTGTCCCGCATTCGATTTCCATCAATGTACCATAAAAAGCGGGGACAAGATTGGGGAGGATTACTTTATGCGATAGAAAGGAGGAATGCACGGCGGGCATCCCAGGTTTGATTCCCGGCCGATGCACCATAAAAAGCGGGGACAAGACTGGGGAGGATTGCGTTATCCGATAGAATGGTAGAATGCACGGCGAGCGTTCTGGTTCGATTCCCGGCCGATGCACCCTAAAATGCAGGGACAAGACTTGGGAGGATTATGTTATGGATAGAATGGTAGAATGTACGGCGGGCGTTCAGGGTTCAATTCCCGGCCGATGCACCATAAAAAGCAGGGACAAAACTTTGGAGGATTATGTTATGCAATAGAATGGTAGTATGTACGGCTGACATGCGGGCGTCCAGGGTTCGATTCCCGGCCGATGCACCATAAAATGCGCGGAAGAGAATGGAGAGGATAACGTTACGCAACCAGTGGGCGTGATTAGGGTAAACACGATTCGTTCACACAATCGATTGCTCTTTGAACGTTGTTTATTAATTCAGGATGTTTAAATGCTAACCCTCCTTCCAGGGAGTGATCTGGCAATGGTAATAAACACCCATCAGTAACACTGGACGAAATACATACAATAGCTGCTTGCTACTTTGCTGCAGTTGACCTTGTCTGCCTGATCTCTCTCTCTCTCAATTAGCCTTTCCCTCCAAGCAACTCACTGTTGCATATATTGTCTTATTATAAATATATATATTGTCAAACATCAACAATCATGTAAGGGTCAATGACTTGTAAGCAATAATTTAAGTTCGAGTTGAGTGTGAATTTTATTCTGGGGAGCCTGGAGCCGTAGTCATGCGTGCCCCACTACAAATAACTGTACAAGGGTGGCCAGGCTGACAAGATTTCAGATTTTATTTCAGATTTCAGATTTAACAGATTTCAGATTTTATTGACGGCATAAGTGGCCCGGAGCCATGCGCCCTTTTACAACTAACGTATACTGTACTTATGCCTAATACAGTGTATACAGTGTTAACAGCTGAGTTTTTAGGCAGCAATAGCCTTGTCTCATTCCGTTCTAAGCAGTACTAAGCGTAAGGCTTCGTTTTTAGATCATTGTTACTAGAAATTTATCCTCCCTTTTCCGCCAACCGTCCCAATTTCAGCCATCGTGCTCCAGCCATCGTGCTATTCATTGTAATCATCGCCATTACATCTGGTAATTTATGAGCAGGATAGGATTATATCAATGACAGGCAAACTAGTCCAACAAAGGTAATACTGAACCAATAAAAATCTACCGGTAAACTACTGTTTCACGGATTCCTTTTTCTTCTACCACGGAACCACTCAGCACCCGATCTACCCCATTTGAAACCTCCGTCCTGACTTATACATCCCTGCATCTTTACAAAAGAATAACCGACTATTGTGTGCGCGGCGTATCTTGAGTCTTGGAAGTATTTTATGGGCGGCAACGTCTTCCTAGAGGGAGCGAGCGGCTTTAATCGAAGGCGGCCATTGTTTTTGTAACCATTTTGGATATCAACAAGGCACTCTTGCTACCAAAAATGGACAACCGATTATCTGTCTTCGTTCTGCAGCGAACTCAAGATAGGCCGCGCACACTTTAATGGGGTTGAATTCAGATAAAGGTTTGGAACATAATGGCTAAAGTGTTGGCACGGGAAAGTTCGGGGGAAATATTTCTAGTTATAAAGCCATACAGCATACAGGACTTAGGTCAATTGCAGAATCATCAGCAAAGCGAGCGTAATTATTGGAAGACACGACAATCAAACAGTTGGCTCGACGTTTACAATCCGTTTCCATAGCGACACATAAATTCATCTTATTGTTCTTAATTACGTACAGAAATGCAAATGTTGTTGGTTTAAAGTGGTACTATCACCCATTGAAAGTCTGCAGAATCTGGCAACATCTAGTACTATCTAAGGGCACGTTTCCGCAACCACTCGCTTTTGCATTCTCGTAGCTAGAAGCTAGAAATCACCTCACCAACAAGGCGGCGGTTTTATGTATGCTACCTCGCAACGAAAACAGCAAATAACGTGAGTTCAGAAGCGTTTGGAGAAATTGTTTCGTCATGAGGAATTCTTTATATTATTGGCACGGATTATAAGACTGCAAGTATTTACTCAAACGATGTCGGATTTATTTAATCCATTTAGCGTTGTTACCATGGCAATGTCACCTTTGCCATCGCGATTGAGTTCTAGCTACGAGAATGCACAGGCGAGTCGGTGCGTAAACGCGCCCTTACACTTGCTTGCATAAAGCGAAGCAATACACAACGCCATTTCTTTTTAACAAAACAAACAAGCCATGACCTCCTTAATTATTGACTGAAAATGCGGCATGTCCTGGTGCAACTGCGAGCAAGCTGTAAAGGTTAACAATATCAGTGCCGATAGATGGCGCCATAGTATATTCATTCAATTTTCAATCGGTGATAGCGTCACTTTAAATTGTTGAGTTTGATTGGTATGCGGAATTAATCGCGGCTTAAGGGCTCCCGCGCACTGAGCGGCCAGGTCGTGCAGCCAAAACACGCGGCAACGTGCCGCGCAGCTACGTCCGTTTTTTATTGATAATTCTCGATCACGTGGTGAAAATATGAACACGGACCAAGTAAGGTCGCCATGTGGTCGCCTGCACGTCACTCGGGATCCCAGTGGCCGCGTTGCTGCGTATACCTTCAGCATTCTCATTGGCCGCAGCGACCTGGCCACGCGGCTTGGCCGCTGTGTGCGCGGGAGCCCTGAGACTTTCTTAAATGGCTGAAGCTGTAGAGTTATTGTGCAAAATGTCTGGGAAATTTCATTTATCAAGTGGTGTAACAATATGGTTTTGTATAGTAGTATTATTATAGTTGTTTTCTTATACTTGTTTTCTTGTTGTTGTGCTTGTATTTGTTGTCTATGTGTAGTGGCTGATATTACTAACTTCTTGATATTCAATGAGAATGCATGACTTGTGTCCCTCTAGGAGCGACAAATTGTAGGGAAGCATCCTGGGCACAGGGCTCGCCGAGATACCGCTGTTGATGGGAGCTTGGATAATTGTGTTACGTTTAGGAATGTTCAATACGACAAAGGCGATTAAGAGGCAAGTTTTAGCTTTGTTTTTCTTTCTAAACTTCTGTAGCGATGAAGTTTCGGACTGGTTGTATATACAACCCGATATCGGACGCAGCGTCGGCTGACACCTAGGACGATATATCGGTGATTCACTAACAGATTCACGGTTTAAAGGCACATAACTCCCTCCGGTATATTTTAACAGCTTCACTCGATACATTACCAGAAATAGTTTTATATAAACTGATTTACCTTTCATTTGCTGGTCTAAGGGTACGATGCAGATGTCAGTAGTGGCGCGTGAATGTTATTAGGCTTGTTTTAAACGGCTCGATCCGAGCGGTATATAACTCCCGCCACATCGCTGGCAAGCCGCGGCCCTGGAAGAAGGATAATTAATCCTTCGCTCACGTTTGCGACTTGGTCGTACGATGCAGCGGCCCCGAAATTAGTATGACTAGTGTCATAGAGCAATGCGCGCTGCAGTCGTTTGAACTATATTTTAGCGTAGGTGACGTAGAGTAAAGTGGCCTGAACGGAGGGAATTTATGTGCCTTTAAGGCGCAGCCAGCATTGATACCTCCGCTTTGAGATTATGGGATGGCAGCCGCCATAATGATTGGCATGGGGTACACAATGTTTGAGAAGCACAAGTCGAACGAGTAAGGTAAAACACGCATGGCTACAGTTACACTGTGATACTCTTTGCAAATTTATCCTAGCACAGGAAAAAAGTTTGCACTAATTTTCCAATAGCTGTTCGATTTTAGAAATTGATTTTTGCATTATTTTAAGATATACAGTGTTTTCACATTTTTGGTAACCTGCTCAATACATATTTACGTGAATCGTGAATTACGACAGAAATGATGAATTATGGGATGTGTATTCTAGAACGATATATGTAAACTGCACTATGGTAATCCTACAATATATTTATTTTAATTACA
>JAHWFP010028223.1:0-33632 GCA_023313725.1 Lithobius niger
TAAAATCCCCCATTATAATGCATGGTGCAGAGAATTGACACAACCAGTTCCGCCATGTGGCCTCGGTGACATTACGAGATGCATGCAACACTACCACAGATACCCACACACTTCCAAGCCATGCTTTAATCGAGCAAGTATCAATCCCATTGACATACCGACACAAATTTATAACATAAGGGACTTTCCACTTAATAAAAATTTTGACCCTAGACTCATTACAAGACGAGACACAGTCAACGTTTGAAATCTGCTCAAAATTAGGCCCAGCCTGTGCCTCTTGGATACCCAAGATGTCCACGAACTGTAAAATGTTTTCTACTTCGCCCCTTTTCCCTCTCAAACCACGCGCATTCCATGATCCAAGTGAGAAGAGGCCGACGAATGGAGTTATTCCTGCGAGCCCCCTCCCCCTCCTCCCTCAACTTCACTTCCCATGCTATTGGCATCATTACACGACATGCACACATCACTCAATGATTGACTTAACCTTAAATTTATACTATTCTCAACACCAGACGAACACACAACTGTACTCATGTTGTTATCAGGATCTAAATCCCCAGAACTTTGCACAAGGGCTTGGTGCACCAATGCATTTTGACGTGCACTTTGTGGGGCACCTGTAATAACATCACCACTCTCACACTGTTGCACACTTGGGGTACTGCATACTTGCATCACAATTTCTGTTTCCTCAGCACTACACCTCTCACTAATCATCTCATCACTGTCAACATCACACACAACTTCCACAACTGCATCAACAGATCCGGTGCACTCGTCGACTTCTCTTCCCACTCCCATGCCCAGCTGCTGATCACCATGCTGGCTTTGTCGTTTTGGCCGCTTCCTGACTCTTTGACGCTTAAGCAATGGCGCCGCAAGCTTCCCATTATCAGAAACATCGGAGTGCAAATCGGAAGCAGAGACTGTCAAAATTGAGGGTGCACTCCCTCCCTCTCTTGCATCAAGTAGAACAGCTACTCCGGTCGGTGCCGGACCACTCACACCATCAGGGATGCCAACACAACTTCTGATGGCAGTTGCACCAACACTTGCTCCTGACTGCTGCAGCCGCTGTTGGATATCACTCCTTTCTGCTGCCGACACAACATTCCTGGTTTCCTGTGATTCCTCACAAGAATCGGTACTTGTTAGGGTAGGCGCCAATGGCGTTGTCAATAGCACAGGCGCAAGAAGTGACTTCTAAAGGAGCAACTTGTGGTGTGGCTCCTATCCTAACAAGTACCGATTCTTGTGAGGAATCAGAGATCTCGGGGGTCGCGGTAACAGCCGCACACCACGCACTCCACACTTACGCATGCGCGGCGGAAGTGCCCACGCATTCCGCAGCGTAGACAGCGCGGCGCACGGTCTGATACCGCAACTAACGCTGGGACACTACGAACATGTATGATATCTGGGATGTCATCAATTGTCGCATCATCATGGAGCTTTAACTTCACAACACGCACACCCGACTCACAAACCTCTCTACCCCTAACAGTTAATTTCTCAAAGCCGTGCTCAATCATTACCCCAAATCTGCGAATCGCTGCCCCTACATCCGCTGCAGAGATTTCATAGAAGAGCCAGTAGATTTTTGCAGTCAAGGTACCATCATGAAGATCACACACATTGATAGACGCACCATTTAATGCCAGTGAAGCACGCAGCAATTTGTAGCAGCAACACTCTTAAGAACCACTTGAAATGCATTACCAGTGCGTAGTCCACAAATAGCCTCGACTTCCCGTGCTCCTACAACAGACGCAGCTGCATTAAATATTTGAGTTAAATAATACGGTGCTCCCGAATGACTACATATAAACACTACAGATTTAGTCATTTTAATGCCTGACAGGCTGCCCCCATATGCTTTCCGTAAGTATGCTACTTCTCTGGCTTTTTGTGCCTGCTCCCTCTCATGCCAAACTCTCATCTGTGGTTAATTAAGCAAGTTCCTAGTGTTAGTTACAGCCGCCTTTTGGTCAGCCGTTTTGTACTTACAACAGTGCTGTACATCAGAGCTGCATTATTATTCTCCACAACATTGTTGGCAGGCGTCGCCATATTGGCAGCCATCTCCTCGTCATCACCACCATCTACACCAAACTGCTGCATGTCTTCAAGCGCAATTCCTCGCTGCTCGGCACAATTCAGCATACACCCTCTTCGACACAATTCCGGACGCAATGAGCCGCCTTTTTATCATTAAAAATCATTTTTTTAACAATCGGATGTCTACAATGGAATGATCTACTGTTACTTGGCGGTGACACACTATCGTGTGTCTAGATAAAAACAACGTTATTGACGCATCTTTCTCTCTCTGAATGGTGTCCACTCAGCCTTTAACTTTCATTTTTTCTTTATCCCTGCACCTTCCCCTAACATTTACCACAATTTGAAAGATTTCTGTCACATTGGGAATTATCCTCAACTTAATGCCCTTTTCGGCGAAGGAAAGCCCAGCTGAAACAATACGCAACAATGTAAAAACCCATTGTTGCCGGGAAAGCCCGCACTTTCATCTGAAGGCGGGAAAAGTGCGGGCATTCCCTAGGGAATGCCCGGGGTTTGAAAAACAGCCTATTTTAACAAAACAAAACAAAAAACACGTTTGAAGTAGCAAAGCACTACATTACAACGCCGTTACATTTACAAAAGATTACGTAATGATTGTAAAATGGTTACAGTTTTTAACAACCAAATGTTTGACCGGGTTTTCATTTGTAGCTCCGGCCTGATACATTTGCTACGACGTTCAAAATACCGATGATATTTGCTTGCATACTACGACTGCTTTTCTTGTACTGTCGTAAGGATTTCAAGTTACGGTGGCCAGTTGTTTGCACAATGAGCTGCTCTTCTACGTCGGGTCGATACAAAGTTGTTGCTGACACGAATGTTGTGATTGCTTAATTAGCCATCCAACTTAGCAATTGGCATCTGTTGCAGCATTTTTGATGATGTTGCTCAGAACATTTTTACCCACGGGGCGGTTGTAATACAAAATGTTATTACTATATTTCTTTTTGGGGCAAAAATACACAACCTCAGTATTTGCATGTTCGGGCCAATAATTTTGATACAGTCTGTGCCCGTTGCCAGGACAACGAGAAGGATTGTCGGGAAGAGAAAATGCCTTGACTCTCTTCGGTTGCACTTTTATATGTTTTAAATAAATCAGCACAAATTCATGTAAATTATATAAAGGAAAGAGGAAAACAAGCCAAACAGCAAAAATAATACACTAGAATTAACGTAGTACAGTGAGCCACCTTTGGAGTGGCATGACCCGGATCGAAACTAGCAACCGAATTCGTCCCTAGATCACATAGCTGTTCGGCTTGTTTTCTTCTTTCCTTTTATATGGTTTAATCCACATTGATTTATTTTTGAAACGTTTAATATGTATTCAAGGCATTCTCGCCCATCTTCATTTGACCTGCCAAAAGTTTGTTGTCTTTGTGTTAAAGTTCTGTCCTTATTTTGGCCACGCAACGCACAAACATGCACATCGAAAAGCACAAACACGGAATACGATAAGGCATTTTGATCATCAGTAGCCTACCAATTTTAGTTTCACGCAACACGTTCAACTATTTTCGAATCTTTACCGATAATGTAAAACAATGGCTCGTTATTTCAAGAACGTAACAATACCACGTTCTTTCAAAGCATAGAACGTCTGCCAACAATAGCCGACAATGGGAACGAGCTCTTCGCCGTAATGGGCATTAAGTCGGATAATGACCGAAAACCTTGTGCATTCCTAAACAATGGCCCTCGGGACGCTGCGCGCCCTCGGGCATTGTTTAGGAATGCCCGCGGCTTTCGGTCATTATCCTTTACATGCCAAAATATACTTTCAGTTGCTTATAGTTAACAGACACATGTCTGCTATCGAGGCCGCCTTTTTATCATTAACAATCAATTTTTTAACAACCGGATGTCTACAATGGGATGATCTACTGTTACTTGGCAGTGAGAAACTATCGTGTGTCTAGATACTCCGTCTCTTACTGTCAAGGAACAATGAGGATGCATATGCTTCACCCAAGATCAGACAAGCTAGATACTGTGGTTCCTTCCTGCCGGTGCCAGATTTTCCAGCCTAGCCGATCTTGATTTCACGTGAACCACAATGCCTGACAATTTGACCCTCACCATCGTTAAATTCACATAAAACCACGAATTCATGTTTTTTATATAGTTAACTCAGCAATAATAAAGGTCGTATCCCCATTAGAGCTCTATACAGTACATTAAAACATTAGAGCTCGTATCCCCATACTCACAGCCGTGAAGGTACACGAATAAAAACAGATTAGAGTTCACTCGAACTCAACGAACTACAATGTGTACTCCAATACCAGGGAACAAAGACTGTTTTCGATCAATGGTTATGTCAGAAAGAAAGCCCAGTTCATGTTTGAAAAGTTATTAGTTTCGGTGTGTAGGATGTGCACGCATAACTTGTGTATTATACAGACTTTTTTATATTTGTCTGTGTTTGTTGTTTCATATATTAAGTATGTTTCGTGTGAGTGGGTATATGTGTACTTTGAGTGCATTTATAATTTGTGAAACAAGCAGATTCCTAGTTAAGGCAGTTTTTTGCATGTGTTTGTGTTTGAAGGTCGTTTGAGGTGGTTATTTCTAGTTCGTTTGAGTAATTACGTGTTCATTTTGTGTATGCATTTTTATCTTTCAATTTTGTAGCGTTTTGCTGTTTATGGCGCTATTTTGTGTGTGTTTGTGGGTTTACGTCTTGCGAATTGGAGTTCAAATTATAATTCGTAGCGTTCGAGTGAACTCGAATCCGTTTTTATTCGTGTACCTTCACGGCTGTGAGTATGGGGATACGAGCTCTAATGGTTTTTTTTTTCTAAACGCCGAAGCCGTTTTTTGCTCAGTTAATTTGTTGGCTTTTTTCGCTTCCATTTTATTATAATTGCTATGGCCTGGTCTATCATGTGTCCATTGTCCACCGATTTTTGTTTTCGAAAAAAAGGAGCATTAGAAATGCATACTTATGTTCAGGTTCCGCCCAAGGTTTGTCCCATGATTATTATTTGATGGCAACACATTAGCGTGTGTCTAGATTTAGCATGTGTCATCTCGATGAGTAGGTGTTTCTGGATTGTTGCAGTATCATGGCAAACAATTGCGGAAACAATTCACCTGGCTTCCCGAAGGCCGCATTGAAAAAGTAAATAAGTCACTCACTCATGTCGGCCGCCCAATTTTGAGCACCCACGGTTTAAAACTTGAAGATTTAAGGACAACTTAATCAAGACCGTTTAATTTTGGTTCTCCACAACTAGCTAACTAACTCAAACAACGAACAGTGTTAACGTCATTTATTGAGGCCTCGGCCAGTGTTAGTTTCCCGACACCACACCATTGTCGCGTCTTGTAGCTATAAGATAAGATGGCGCGGGAAGTAAAGAAGTTTCTGCTTGAGCTAAAACGCAAAGGAGTTTTGGGTCAAAAAGTCATCGATGCAGGCATCACAACCGATGAAGTATATGGTGAACTCTTACAGCAAGATGAGAAGCAGGGCATCGACAAATTGGATTTCGATCTGTACGGTTTGGTAGGCGGTAAAGTGGTGAGTGTTGAGAGTGGTGTGGAGGAAATTGGTGGACAACAATTAAATGACAACAATGGCGAACAATTGAGTGCTGAAGTGCGTCATGATAATTCAAATAACGCAAATAACAATGGAAATGCTAATCTTAATGGATTTGTCAGTGAGGGAGTGTACCGACGAAATGTACATGCAACTTCGTATGCTGAAATAACACAGAACCACAGGGACCATGAATATGGGAAGAGGCAAGCAGAAGATGAAGGTGTTGAAGAATTTGAGCAAGACCAACAAAGTGGAGCGTTGGTGTGGCTAAAGAAAATGTACAAAGGCAGTCTAGCTAATTTCAAAATGCAAAAGTCCCTTGTCATCATTGCAGACCCGATGGGCAAATCTTATAGCTCCGTCCATGTTCGTGATGCTTTGGTGCAATTTGTCAGTTTAAACGAAATTACTGGGCTATGCTGGCTGAGAGCCAATAACGCACTCCAGGTCTCATTCGCCTCGTTAGCCGCCAAGGAAGCAGTGAAGAGGCACCGATCCATCACACTGAACGGATATAAAGCGGAAGTATTTGATCTTCATGAAAGGTTGGTGCGAGTACGATTGCATTGGTTGCCGTTGGAAACAACAGCGGCTGAGGTTGCGCAAGCTCTGCTAAACTACGGCACAGTGGTCAGCCACAAACTTGAAAACCATACCACGGAGGGTTTGGAGCATTGCCATACAAGTGTGCACAGCGTGATTTTAAGGCTAAAGAACACAGTGCTTTTCGACGAAATTCCTGATATTGTAGGAGTGAAGGGAGTTCCTGTGCTTCTGATGATTGCTGACAGAGCCCCTCGGTGTCTAAATTGTGGAATCCGAGGGCACGTTCGTAAGTTCTGTCAGAATGTGTATTGTATGTCTTGTCAAGCAGCCATGCCCAAAGATACCCCTTGTCAACATCTTCGGAAGACCGTGAACCGTGCTCGTGGTGCGCCACGGAGTGATGAAGGACTGAAAAAACAAGAGGAGATCGTAGCTAATGCAGGTCCATCTGCTCCAATTGTGCAAATTGAGGATTCGGGCGCCAAAATGGAAGCCCAGCCCGAGGTGCTTCAGAGCCAGGAGGGATGGTTTGTGCAGGGCAAGGGGAGAAGATCAAAGAAACGGGCACGTGTAGTCACCTCTCCCAGTGCTCAATCATCGAAAGTGTACGGTCAAGATATGTCGCTTGTGCAAAATGATGAAACTTGTGCTCCAGTGTGCATTGTGGCAAGATGCGATGCAGCAGTGATTGAAAGTGGTCCATCGGTCGGTGTGCCAGTCCCAATGCCGGTGCCTGATGTATGCACTGCAATGAGAGTATGTCCAGCAGAGCCACCAATCTCTGAGAGGGAAGGGGTAGTTCCTATTGAGGATACTGTGGTGGAAGTGGTAACTGAATGGGGTGAGAACCCAAGCTGTTTGGTAGAGATGGATATGTTGTCCGACAATAGTTATGACGGAAGTACTAGTGATAAGGGTGCCAATAATGCTAGGTCTGGTGGCTGTGATAAACTGGAGTTAGGCTAGGCCAAAATTCAATATTTGCTCCTGGAACGTGCGGGGAGCCGCCAACAAGTTAGAGGACATTTGGGTTTTAAGTAGGGAATTTGAGATTTTAGGGATTCTAGAATCTAAGTACCCAGGAGGAATGACTCCCTGTTTGGCAGATTGTACGACACTTGCGGGGCACGCTGGTTCAGGTATTCGGGTATTCGTCAAAAATCACGTTCCCCATCTCCATGTTCCCATATCCCGCATGCCCTGGGATTGACTCCTGTGTTTTTCAATTCTGGTGGGAGGGGGTGAGGGGGACGGGCGAAAGTTGGCTAACGTTAGGGTATGTGCACGTCACGGGGCGCATCTCACGGGTGGAGTGGAATGCCTGGTTGGACTCGCTGCCCAGGCCTTTGATTCTGGGTGGCGACTTCAACGCCCATCATTGGCTTTGGGGAGGTCAAAAGTGTGATACAGCAGGGAGAATTATCGCAGAGTCCTTGGAAAAGCAACAGTTAGAGGTAGTTCAGGATGGGACAACGACCTTTGTACGGCGGTATAGGGAGGTGACACAAGAATCGGTACTGGATTTCTACTTAAGCACTGTGGGACTTGCACATCACTTTGCCTTCCGGGTTTCCGGGGATTTGCGAGGTAGCAATCACTTCCCCATCGCTCTCTGTCAGCATACTGAGGGCCGTTCTAGGGTTGGCTGCGTGTCTGCCCGCCCTGTTGTCTCTTCTGGCAGTTTTGGTCCTTGGGTGACACGTTGGGCAGGCAGGACGGGGCGGAATGATAGGAGTAGGGAAATAATTCGGGGGAAAGAGAAGGTGAAACCGCCATGGTGGACAGGAGCATGCAGAAGGGCAGTGTGTGATCGGAGGAGGGCCTGGCAGCAATTTCGGCGCAACTCCTCGGCTGAGCGGTGGTATGTGTTTGTCGGTGTTTCCTTTGAAACTCGTCTTACGTAGCGACACGAGAAGCAGTCTTTCGGTGCACGGTTGTGTGAGAAAATCGCCGCGGGAGTCTCCCCATCCTCAGTCTGGGCTCTTATTCGTCCGCAAGACCAGAGAGCGTCAGTGGAGTGGGTCCGTGATGACGCAGGGCAGGTTTTGAAGGAAATTGCAATGGCGGAAGCCTTCAATGGAAACTTCTCGCACATATATGACTCTCTTAAAGGGCCACCTCCTTCGGTCTGCCATTGGTCTGGTCTGCCAGAGTCTGATGCCACGCTGACTTTGCTGGAGCTTGAGGTGGCTCTCGAGGCCTGTAAAACTTGTGGGGCCCCTGGTATTGACGGCATTAGTTATGGGCAACTGAAGGGTCTGTGTAAAGAAGGTCGCATTGAGTTACTTGCTGTGTTTCAGGACTGCTTTGACGGAGGGGAGGTCCCTGCGACATGGCAATTTTCTATTCTCACACCTGTGTTAGGGAGGGGGAAGCCGAGAACACAGGTTACAAGTTACAGACCCATTGCCCTGCTCTCCTGTGCAAGAAAATTATACGAGCGGATTCTGGTTGGTAGATTAAATAGAGTTCTGGAGGAGTCGGGCAGTTTTTACCATGCTCAGTATGGTTTCCGAAAACAAAGGGGGGGCTCAGGATGCCATGTTTCACCTGGAGTCTGGGATCAGGGAAGCGTGGGTCGATAATTGTATTGCTGCAGTTGCCTTTCTGGATATCAAGGCAGCTTACGATATGGTGCATGTCGCCTGGGTCAAGCCGGCTCTGCAGTCAATGGGAGCCAGCGTGAAATTGGGTGAGGCCATCCTCGCTTTGCTGGGTGTCCGACAGTTCGCCACGAGGGTTGGTGGCTTCTGGTCTGGTGTGAAGTCTACGAGTAGAGGCCTGCCGCAAGGGAGCTGCTTAAGCCCAACTCTTTTTGCGGTGGCGATCAATGCCGTGCTTGAAGAGCTCAGCCTGCTCGGCTCCATAGTGGCATATGCAGACGATGTTGCTGTTTGGGTAGTTGGCGCTGATGTTGGTCGTATTCTGGTGAAGCTTGAGGACATCATTGCTAGGGGCGTCACTCTCCTAGCAGAGCGGGGCTTGGCCCTGTCTGCACCAAAGACGGAACTGATGATTTTTGCACGTGGGCGAAGGTTTGAAGGCAGTATTCGGGTGGGGACCACAGTGGTGAAAGCAACCACTAGTGTACGCTACCTTGGTTATATGCTCGATCCGCAATTGTCGTGGATGGAGAATGCGAACAACGTTAGGGAAAAAATTGTTACCCGTCATGGGGTCCTCAAGTCTGTGGCCTCCAATAAGTCGGTGGCTAAGAGGTCGGTCATAATGACGTTGTATTGGGTTCACATCCGGTCCTGCGTGGATTTCCACCTCCCCTTCCTGCTTGGCTCGAGAGGGGCTATGGAGAGGGTACAGGTAGCCATTAATGGCTGCCTGCGCACCGCTACTGGCTGCCTGCCCTCGACCCCAGTGCCTCCGCTGCATATTGAGGCAGGAGAGGTGCCGCTGCGAATCAGGGCAAGAGAGTCACTGACTGCCTTGTGCCTCAGGGCGATTGCTAGGGGTGGCAATGATCCGGTGGCTAGGCGTTTGGTCTCCTACACAGCATTGAGCCCGTGGACTCGTAAGCTGCTCGGAGCTTTGGGGTTGGGTGCTACTATGCTACAACAGCGTGGTCTGGGTGCCTTCCCGGGTCCGAGAGTCGTGGGTGGTGGGCACCCATGGGCTTGGTGTAGGGAGGTTTTGCCTCTCTTGGCCTGTTCGGAGCAGGCAGGGGATAGCTCTGACTGGGTGGATATCTGTTGTGATGCCTCGTTTTACAGTGGTGTGTGGGAGGGAGGTGCGGGAGTATGTGTTCCCGACCTACGGCAGGAATACAGCTACTTTCTTAAGTGCCTCCCATCTTCCTTCATCGGGGAATTGGTAGCACTGTCGGTCGCGCTAGATATTGGGTTAGATTTGCAGTTGAGACAATTCCGGGTGCTGACGGACTCGGCGGCTGGGATCTGGTTCCTTCAATTTGCATACAGGCAATTGGATGTCACTCACCCCCTCGTTGTTGAGATTGGCTTGAAATTGGTGAGTGCCATGCAGCGGGGGGTCAGGGTGGCTGTGTGCTGGGTGCCGGGTCACACTGGCCACTTTGGGAACGAGGTGGCAGACGGATTGGCTAGACGGGGATTTGAGCAGAGAATCAACACGGTGACATTTCCAGTTACTCCAAGAGACCTCCTCCCAGTTCTGAAGTGGGTGACTACAAGGGACTGGCAGAAAGAGTGGGATGATAGTGGAGTAGGCAGGGTTCTTTACGATCTCCACCCGACTGTCTGTCGTCCGTGTGGCCTGGATGCGCTTCCTAGGGGGGACGGAGCACTGTTGTCCAGACTTAGGACTGGCCATGTGCTATTGAGGGCTCATAAGCACCGGCTGGGCCTCGGTCTCTCTCCGGTCTGCAGGTGTGGTACAGAGGCCGAGACGGTGGAGCACTTCCTTCTGGTGTGTCACCTATGGGCAAATTTTCGGTGCCGGGTACTGGAGGATTGGGGAGCCGAACTGAGGGAAATTCTGGGTGCCTCCTCGCACGATGCAGGGACTGTATCCGCCCTACGACAAGTAGTGAGGTTCTGTAAGCAGACGGCAAGGTTCAATCTGTTGTAGGGGGGTGATCTATGGTGAACACGGGTGTAACGGAATTATGGTTATGGATGTTAGATTTAAGTAGTTATAAGATTTAGAATTGAGCGAATGACTCAAGGTCCATAGGCTCATGTATAAAATAAAAGTAAAAAGTAAAAAGTGGGCTATAATCCGATATTGTGCGCCTCGCCTATTGTTACCCCATTGTTACTTGTTGCAGCATTGTAACATTTTGACATTGTTAGCCGCTCCGCCGCCTCCTACTGGCAAATTTTCTGAAATTCTCGTGCGCAAAAGAACTCTAATTAACTAAATTCGCCGTTTAGAAAAAAAAACATTAGAATTCGTATCCCCATACTCACAGCCGTGAAGGTACACGAATAAAAAACGGATTAGAATTCACTCGAACGCAACGAACTATAATTTGAACTCCAATACCAGGGAACACGGACTGTTTTTGATCAATGGTTATGTCAGGAAGAAAGCGCAGTTTATGTTTAAAAAGTTTAAAGATTTGGTGTTTGGGCGTGCATGCATAATTTGTGTATTATACAGACTTTTTTTGTATTTGTCTGTGTTTGTTGTTTCGAATATTAAATCTGTTTCGTGTGTATATGTGTATTTTGAGTGCATTTATAATTTGTGAAACAAGCAGACTCCTAGTTAAGGCAGTTTTTTGCCTGTGTTTGTGTTTGAAGGTCGTTTGAGGTGGTTATTTCTAGTTCGTTTGAGTAATTACGGGTTCATTTTGTGTATGCATTTTTATATTTCAAATTTGTAGCGTTTTGCTGTTTATGGCGTCTATTTTGTGTGTGTTTGTGGGTTTACGTTTTGCAAATTGGAGTTCAAATTATAATTCGTAGCGTTCGAGTGAACTCTAATCCGTTTTTTTTATTCGTGTACCTTCACGGCAGTGAGTTACTAGCTCTAATGTTCTTTTTTTCTAAACGACGAAGCCGTTTTTTGTTCAGTTAATATGTTGGTTTTTTTCGCTTCCTTTTTATTGTAATTGTTACGGTCTGGTTATCATATGTCCACTGTCCACCGATTTTTGTTTTCGAAAAAACGGAACATTAGAAATGCATATTTATTTTCAGGTTCCACCCAAGTTTTGTCCTAGATTATTATTTGATGGCAACACATTAGCGTGTGTCTAGATTTAGTATGTGCCATCTCGATGAGTAGTTGATTCTGGATTGTTGCAGTATCATGGCAAACAATCGCGGAAACAATTCAACTCGCTTTCCGAAGTCCGCATTGAAGAAATAAATAAGTCACTCAGTCATGTCGGCCGCGCAATTTTGAGGCCTCAAAATTTAAGACTTCGCACCCTGCGGTTTAAAACTTGAAGATTTAAGGAAAAATCAAGACCATTTAATTTTGGTTCTCCACAACGAGCTAGCTAACTCAAACAACGACAATGTTCTTCACTTATTTATTGGGGGCTTCTGCCCATGGCCAATGTTACTTTCCCCGGCACCCAAACATTGTTGCATCTTGTTCGAGTGAGCTATAATCCGATATTGTGCGCCTCGCTTATTGTTACTTCATTTTTACATGTTGCAACATTGTAACGCTTTGACATTGTTAGCCCCTCCGCCGCCGCCCAATAAATTGCATTGCATTGCATTAAAGCCGCCGCTGCAGCCGACGCCAGATCATTTTCAGAAAATTCTCGTGCGCAAACGAACTCCAACAACATGGCCTGCCGGCCGTGTAAATACCAGTGGCCATCGATGTAACAGTGATGGAATGATGGAATAATGACTGTCTAACAACGAGCTTTGGCAATGTGAACTTCGCGGGAGGATCACTACCGTGGTCCTTGATATTTTCGCGTTATACCAATTATATTTAACGATTTTCTTTGCCAGCTGCGTTGCTTTAAATTAAGCTTGGCTTTTCAAAGGACCTTTTACAAGCAAACCAGAAATTGTCTAATTAATCCACGCAACGTATTTATGCACTAAAAAGCGCTTTTTAAAAACCATTAAATGACTGAAGTTAAAAGTTTATGACAACAAGAGGACAAATCACATTATTAATTGGTTTCTAATTGGTCAAGTTAGCTTTAGGTTGGAGAAAACAACTGCCAAACGTATGAATCAATGCATATAGCTTTTGGTAAAACTTTTGGCCACGACAAATAAAAGCATCTCTTAAAGTTGTAAAGTGTTTTTTTGTCCAATCCTCAAGAACTTAAGTAAATGCAAAATAGCTGACCTACATGAAAGAAAATCGCACTGGCCCTTATGCATTATGTCGTTATCGTTAATGAATATCAATATGTTCTGCTTAACAATTCTTTCCATAATCTAACAGAGAATGGCAATTGGGCATATAGTTGGAAGGGTTTGAGACAACTCTTTCTTATTTGCCAAACATTTGATAATTTGGCATTACATCGTCCTCAATAGAATGTCTCCCTGGAGGTTTTTCGGTTGCTTGTAGCCGCCTGCTAGCATGTCCCTACTGCGTCTGCGCGACGCAGTCCTCCTCTATTTAAAGCGTGAGCGTGGCCGGTTCCGGCATTCATTTTCCTCCAGAGGTTCCTACGCGTCACCTCGCACCCGCCTTTCATCCAGGAATTTGGATTTTCGCCCCGTCTGTCGCCCGCAAGATGGCCACCGCCGAAAACGGCTCTGGCCTCGAGATTGTACCCATCGCTCCAGCTTCGGATGCTGCTCTTCCACCTGCTCACCCCCCGCCTTTCGTCCACGTCGACCGCTGGGTGGCCGGCCTAGACCAGGTCGCCTATGTTGCCAACGACGAAAACGACTCACCGCTTCAAGACGGCCAACGGACTCCGCCTCCTCCCGACTTGTCGGCCTTGGAAGACGACCTCCGCCGCCAAGCCAAAGAATTTTTCCGTGAAGCGAAACGCAAATACCTCAAGCTTCAGCCGTGCAGAACCAGCTGCCTGCCGTAAATTCTTCACTCGGCCTTTCGTCCAAGTCTTCTCGCAGAGACCACAGCGTTACCTGCAGTGAAGCCCACAATCTAGTCGACTATCACTAGTCTTTCGTCAATACGCAAGATCGACCCCCAATGCCTCCCCCACCTTGCTCCTCATCCATATGCCGGGCCGACACTCAAGAATGGGTAGCGTCAACCGTGAGCCACGACAGCCGCAAGCAACATTCTCCCATCCCTTCATCCATGGCAAAGAAACGGCCACAACAACTGCGCTGCCTGTCGTCAGACCGCAAGACCCGCCACCAGTGCCTCTATCGGCCGCCAAGCACATCCACTTTACGGACGACACCACCGATGACCCAACCATCCACCTTGCGTCACTATTCAAAACGGTAGAAGAGACTGTGCCGGATTGCTTCTTATACAAACCGTCCCAGTCCGCCGACGCTCCTGTCATTAACAGAGGCCTCAAGACCGGCTTCGGATTTGCCTTTCGCGAGAAAGACGCCAAGCCCCGCAGCCTTCTAGGCCAATCAACAACTCTGCTGACTTGTCTTCTCCACAATGGCGGTTCCCTACTGGGCAAAGGTGAACCTTTACAATTGGACACGAAACCTCCAGCCCCCAGACCCGGCCGTGAGTCAAGCTTCTTCAGCCCTTATGGAGATGGCGCCACCAACCCAAGGAACTTAGACACCTACCCGGAATGCGAGTTCCTCTGTGGCGAAGTCAAGATGGATTTTGGGACCACCTTTACTATCCCCAAACGGATCAAAGTTCCCTCCTTCGTCCTCTTTGACAACGACGAATGCTTACGCATGAGCCTACGTGCCGCCTCCCAAGCCGACGTGCTCAATATGGCAGTCAACGCATTACGCGAGAAGCTCTTGGCCGACGCCAGCCCCGAAGAAATTCGTAACCTTTCGTCCCTCATATCTCAACTCTTTCAAAAAGCAAGCTTTGCCACCTACCACTCCCTGAATCGGGCAACACGGGCTTTGTTTAACAACACCCTGATTTTAAGAAATTCAGCTCTCAAATCCGCAAACAATCTCAACGAATCTACGAAGCATCGACTGCGAAATCAGCCCCTACGTGAGTCTGACACCCTCTTCCGTGGTTTGATCCCGACCCTTGTGCCCCACCTGGACATTTCACGCAAGCCCAAACCCTTTCATCAAAACAAGTCGTCCTTTCGTCCATACAAGACCAACAAACACCCAAACCCACGGATCCCATTCGAAGATTGGAACAAGCCGTCGACTTCCACCACTCCCCCACAGAACGACAACTCCAACGGTCACAAGCACCAGCCCTTTCTGCCAGACCAACAGGCACGATCCTGCCCCAACCAACAAAGCCAGCAGAAGCGTGCCGTAACCCCCGACCGCCCCAGCCGCTACTCACCCCCGGCGGCCGCAACTCTCACCGCAAACAATGACTGCTCCCGGTTCTCCTGCTTCCCGGTTGGCGCAAAACTCCACCACTTCTACTCGGCTTAGAAAAGACTAACTCGCATCACCAAAAATTCTATCAATAATCAAGAAGAGCTTTCGTCCCACGTTCCTGTTGGAGCCACCTCTATTGAACACCCCTCCGAGGAACTTCACAACCTCGATCTCAGAATCCCTTTCGGCCGAAATTGCACTTCTTCTTGTAAAAAGGGCAATCATCAGACGTCACAACCCGGGCCCGGGGTTTTACAGCACAATTTTCACCCGGCTGAAGCAATCAAGAGGCCAGCGGTTCATCTTCAACATGAAACCACTAAACAATACACTGACAACCCCCATTTCAAGACGGAAACACTGGAAACCATCCGTCAGTCCTTCAAACAAGACGACTGGACAGTCTCCATAGACCTAGAGGATGCGTACCTTCGTGTACCACTACAACCGTCTTCAACCAAATTCTTCCGGTTCATCTACGACCACCAGGTCTTCGAATTCCGTTGTCTGCCTTTCGGTTTGAACGCAGCACCAAGAATTTTCACCATGGTTCTAAAACCAATCCTCGCACACCTACACCAACAACAAATCCAGGCGAGTGCATACCTCGACGACTGGGCCCTCCACAAACAAGACACCCCTTCGTCTAACAAAACCGGAACCAGACAATCCTGCTACTAAACCAATTCGGATTCAGCGTGAACCAATCCAAATCATGTCTCACGCCACAGCAGGTCTTCACGTTCCTAGGCACCTCATTCAATCAATCATCAGCAACAATTTTTCCATCACTAGAAAGAGTCTAAGACCTTCTAAGTCACATTCGTCACTTCCAAATCCAAAAATCCTGCTCTCTCCGAGTACTAAACTCCCTCATCAGGAAAATGGACTCTATGGCAAACCTAATACCTGGATGGTACGGCTGATGGAGGGCAAGACCCTTCCACCACCAACGGATCGACAATTGGTCAAACCCCCAACTCAACCAAGACCAACAATGGCCTTTCCACGAAGATTTTCCCCAAGAAAGTTTCCTCTGGTGGGCAGACGTAACGAACCTAACCAAGATGGTTCCACTTCACGAACCCACTCCCAATCAACTCCTCACCGACGCCTCAAACCACGGCTGGCGAGCCCAACTGAACAACCAAGAAGCCTTAGGCACTTGGCAGAAAGACAATTCGCTCCACATCAACTATCTCGAACTTCGAGCAATCCATCTAGCCCTGGAACACTTCCTGCCATACATCAGAAACCAGGTGATCCAAGTACAATCCGACAACAGACAGCACTGGCTTTCATAAGGAATGAAGGTGGAACCAAATCCAGACTTCTCCACAACCTAACCTCCGAGATCCTCGACCTCTGCATCTCGAACAACATAACACTGTTACCCCTTCACATACCAATGAACAGGAACATCATTGCAGATTCCCTTTCTCGCCGAACACCCCCAACGGGAGAATGGTGCCTAAAGAAATCTATCTGCGAATATCTCTTCACGACATGGGGAACAACAATATTAGCCCTATTCGCCACGAGGCACAATGCCAGACTTCCCCATTACATCAGCCCGATCCCGGACGAGCAAGCAATAGCAGTCGACGCCCTGACGTACCCGTGGCACAACCTTTACGCATACCTGTTTCCACCATTCAAACTCCTGTCACAAGTACTGCAGACAGCCGAAGAGAGCCAAAGCCTCTTCCTCCTCACAGCTCCCTTCTGGCCATTGGCACCATGGTTCCCACACCTGCTGTGTCTACTAGTCGACACTCTAAGAAGCCTCCCTCTTCTTCCAACAAAAGGGCTCAAAACTCCACCCAAACCAGACCAGCCTAAACCTACACGGGTGGCTACTATCATCAAATTCCTTAAAAAGGCTGGAATGCATTAAGAAGTTGCCATCCGAATCGCTTCAAAAGCCACCAGAGACTCAACAAACAATGTACGACGGCCACTGGTCCAAATGATTTCATTGGTGTTTCCCAAGGAAAATTAATCCAATCGACCCCTCCCTACCCTAACTGCTAAGATTCTTCACCGACCTTTTAAACACCGACAAGTTCAAAGGCTCGACAATTCTTGTCTACCATTCAGCCCTAAACTCGGTCTTCAAAGCAGCAGAAAAAACCAAACTGCTCGAAGACTACCGGATCTCGGCACTCCTCCGCTCCTTCGAAAACGAACGACCCACAACGAGAAGAAATGTCTCAGACTGGGACTTGTCAATCGTCCTTCAATTCTTAATAGAAGCCCCCTACAAACCGATGCAAGACAGCTCCCTTCATCTCCTCACCTGGAAAACTGTCTTCTTCGTAACACTAGCAGCTAGCGCCCGCTGTTCCGAAATCCAAGCCTTAGTAGCCGACCCAGTCTACTGCATTTTCGGCCCAAACTTCTCGTCAGTAACCCTTCACCCAAGGGCAGGTTTCCAATCCAAAACACAGAAACCATCCGAGCCCTTGAGACCCATCACATTCCCAGCCTCTCCAACATAACAGGAGACGAACCTGAACATCTTTTATGCCCCATCCGAGCACTCCGCTTCTACCTAGGTAGAAACCTGCCCTTGGGTGAAGGGTTACTGACGAGAAGTTTGGGCCGAAAATGCAGTAGACTGGGTCGGCTGATAAGGCTTGGATTTCGGACAGCGGGCGCTAGCTGCTAGTGTTACGAGGAAGACAGTTTTTCAGGTAAGGAGATGAAGGGAACTGTCTTGCATCGGTTTGTAGGGGGCTTCTATTAAGGATTGAACCCAACACGAGGACATCCAAAGAGGCAGAAACCAAATCTTCCTACCTGTAGACTTACAACGGGAGAAACCTCAGCTGGAATGATTTTCCGTTGGATAAGAAAAACAATCGATGCCGCCTACGACAAAGCCAACCTAAGCAGGGAAAGAGCAACAGCACACGAAATCAGAGCGATCTCAACATCATGGGCACATCACAACGCCACACCCATTAAGGGAATTCTTGCAGCCGCATCCTGGCGTCACTCAACGACATTCACCTCCCACTACCTGAGGAACCTGTCAAGAGAAGAGAAGGGACTACACCGGCTGGGACCAATCGTCGCAGTCAGAACTGTGGTCAAGCCCCCTTAAGCAAACAGAACGAAGCAGAAGCAAGCTATCCATAGAAGGAAGCAAGATCATTCAAACAACAACGGTCCATTTCAGGGCCACCAAACCATGCAAAAGAGATCCAACTTCCTGTTTCATCACTCTGTTCTGAATAAAGTACGAATTTTTACCTTCATACAAATTTTTGAGGGAACACCTGCTTGCATCCCGGGGTGCCCCGTCAGATCGGTGCCCGCCACCACGTTTGACGAGGTCAGCTGATAATGCAAAATTTCTTGTTTGGCAAATAAGAAAGTACATTTTGCCGGCCCTCAGCCAGGTCGGCTAAAAATGGTTTCTTTTGCTGAAAAGTACAATACCTGTCAATTTTTAGCATTGTTGTCTCGACGATGCTGTCCTTGCCTTGAGATTTAAGTTCACGACGGCCGCCTCAGCCACCCGATCGCACGTGCGCGATCCTCCCTATAAGAATGGAAACCCCAGTGGGTTTGCCATCACTTTGTCTCAAGTTGCGTCAAAAGGTGACACCTGAGAGGAGGCAGGGTGGGCCTGAAGGTATTGTACTTTTCAGCAAAAGAAACATTTTTAGCCGGCCTGACTGGAGGCCAGCAAAATGTTCTTTCTTTATGCTGCAAAGTACAATACCAGTCAATTTTTAGCATTGACAGGCTGACCTCGTCAAATTAGGTGGTGGGCACCTTTTGGCTGAGTACCCTGGGGTGCTGAGGCTGGCGTTGGGGTCTCGTTTGGAACCGGTTTCATGGAGGTTGTTTTCGGGGCCAAAGCGAGACAGTTTCCTCTCCAATTTTTTTATGTTTTTTTTTGGATTGAGGAATAAGAGGAAAACATGTGAATAAGAGATAAAATTAGCGTGTTACCTGTCCATTTGGTGGTGACATTCCTGGAATTGGCCCTGGGGTGTTTCAGGGGTGTCAGTCGAGTAGATCTCGGGATTTCTTCCCCTTCTATTTTTTTTATCTTTCTTTTTTGGAGATGGCTGAAGAGCGGGTGTAGGTATGATGATGGAGCACAAGTTTAAAATGGTGAACGGAAACACTGAGGGGTGATGTAGAAAAGAAAGTTCTTTGGTTCCGAAAGTTACAACATTTTGAGAGCGGCCTTGGGGAGGTCGAAAGTTTCGATTTTTTTTTTTTTTTGGAAGATATTTCAAGTGATGAGGGACCCAAGGCCGAGACGGATGATATTGATTAGACTGAGGTGTTGTGGATCCCAAAATGGCACCCCTTGGACTTGTGACGGCAGAGGTCGCAGGGTAGATCCGAGGTCTTATGGTTGGAAATTTGGGTCATGAGAGGGTGCATGGGCGTAAAGGAGTCGGCGTCGTCGAACTGCCAAAGTGAGAAGGAGTGCATTGGAAGGTCCGAAATATTGGTCGTTAAGGACTCCCATGCTTCAGAAAGGTTGATGTGGAGGGAAAGGTCCGAGGAGTCGAAATCCGAGTTGGAGGATGAGGAAGTGTTTTGGAGGGGCCCGTAGTGGGGGGTAGCGACAACGGGTCTTGAGGGAAAAGAAGGGATCGGGAGTCTGGGGTCCGAAGGGCGGAGGTCCAATAAGGGGTGTCGGAGCCGATTGGGTCGTTTGTAGGATGGCTTGTTGCTTTTCCCCAAGGAGATCCCAGACAGGGCCCACTGGGCAAAGTTGAGAGGCTCGCAACGGCCCGAATGGGGAGTTGGGGAAGATTGACGGGTGGCACGTTGGGAGTCCAGAGAATGGAGGGCTGAAGAGTGAAGAAGGCGTAAATTTTCGGCCTTAAGAGAGGATACTTGGTCAGACAGTCGGTCGATGTGGTCTTGGACAGAGTCCAGGTGTGGTTTGATTTTCTCATAATTCTTGATGAATTGAAGTTTTGCCCTCTCGTTGAGGCGAAGTTTGTGTTTCATTGTGGTAAAAAAGTTGAAGTGGTCGATTTTGGGTGGAGATTCCTGCGCACAAGGGGGGGGGGGGGGGCGGGTTTTGAATGGTGGGTTCACTTGCAGCGACATCCAGTGGGTCGATGACGGAGGATTCCCTTGGTTCGGATGGCTTCCCTAGGGAACAAGGTGTCATGGGGACGACCGGATCGACGTCGATTGGGGAGTCGATGGCACAGTGAGTATCCCCGAGGGGTGAGGACGGAGTATCGAGTCCACGAGAAAAGGATGCAATTGGTTCGGATTGCTTCATTGGCGATTCTTGGGGTGAAGGGTTGCCCTCGGATGTGGTGGTGGAAGGTGTTGCCGACGAATGGTCGATGGGGTCTTTAAGCCAGGAGGCGACAGAAGCCGGGGAATCGAAGGGTGTCGTCTGAGATTTTCCGGGCGTCGGGGGTATGGAGAGAAGAGTGTTCTTGGTCAAGACGGAAGTTAGCAAAGGTGATGAGTTCGGATGTGGGGAAACACTTGGGGGGGGGGGTTGGATTTTTGGTCTTCCTTGATCTTTTTTAGAAGATAATTTCTCTGGTTCCTTTGTCGTTTACGGAGTGCAGAGGCTTGATGGGATGCCGCAATGACACGCCATTCGGCCAAGGGGATGGCAACACACGTAGGGCAGGGCAAATTAAAGTAGTCGCATTTGCGATGGAATTGGCACACCGTGCGATGGGGGTCACGGCGTGCCGGGTTGTGGAGTCTTGGGCAGGAACATGATCCGGGATTTTCAACCAGGGGAAGTCTTCCTAGGAAGGTGTCTTTACCAGGAACAGTCTGGGCCTGCTTCATCCTAACCATAATCTAGAAGATGCAGGGTGCAGAGGGCGCTATCCAGCTGAGTTTGCGACGTCTACCAAAAGGGCAAGAAAGCAAAGAAAAGGAAAGGGGTGGGGGAGAAGGTGGATTCAACCCCAATAGCCCCAATGTACAGGCGCCCTTGTGCACCGACTTCCGACATAACCGTCTCCAACATTATATTACGCGATCTCTTTCGAAATATCTCCGTCAATCGACAAATCAAACAAATCCTCGAATACCAAATCCGAAGCCATAATAGAACACTATACGCAAAAGTAAACTTTTTCCCTTTCCGCCTTGCATTGTTGGACTACTCCGTGCACGACATCATTATTGGAGTCGCGTGCTTCTTCATTGTCGGGCAGAGATGCGGACATCGGTAGATAAGTAAGTTATCGCCTGCTTCCCTTGTGCAAAGAACTATCGCTCGGGCCTGCGGCCTTCGACATTGTTAGTTCTCAGCACTCGGGAATCAGGCGATAACCTATACGTCCCTACGTCCAGGACCCACATTGAGTGTCAACAATTTGTACCCCAAGCCACAAAACAGTACCATGGAAGAAAGATGGAAATTCCAACATTTCCCACCAAATCAACAACCAACGTACAAGACTCGAAATTGAAGGTATTGAAACCTTGATCGGCCCGGAAAACTATCCAACATGGCGCACACAATTCCTGTGCCAGGCTAAGGAGAAAGCTTGGGACATCAAGTGCTTTCGCAAAATCCACCTGCCCCTGAACATGATATCCCAGAGGAGATTGAGGAATGGAATGCCATGAACAACGCTTGTATCATCATGATGATGCGGTACCATGTCTCCGGATTTCTTTTTACAATTCCAAACAGTAACCATGCGAGAACTATTTGGAAAAAACTCCAATGACTATGCACGCACCTGTCAAGACCACCAACTGCATAGATTATGAGAGCTAACCTATATCACCATGACCCTGACTGAAGACATGGCGACATATGTCAGAAGAGCAAGGAATTTGCACCAAGAAATCCTCCTGACTGGCTATCAACTCCCTGAAGCACAAGCCTGCTGCTGGCTATTATGCGGAACTGCACGTCCAACATTGGGAATGGTCCGAGAAACACTACTCCATTCGGGACGGCCCTTACCTTTCAACTAGTGCTCAGAGAACTCCTAGGGCTAGTTGGGAAACCCAACACGAAGGTTTCCTTCCTTTTAGTTTACCAAGAGAAAACGTCTGCTCAGCCACTTCCAATCCACTCGTTTCCTCACCAGCCGAACTTTTCCTATCCACAATCATTTTATTCTAACCCTCATTCGTATGCGGCTCATACTCAAGGCCAACAGCCCAGCCTACCGTCCTACCAGGATACACCCCAGCAAGACGTCAGGATCAATTTTGTGTCTATTGTAAATCGAGGGAGCACAACTTCCATTACTGTGACGTCATTGATCCCAGTATTCTGCCCCCAGCAAGGATGCTTCCATACATATTTCATATGGTTTGGCAATATGCGCTTTTTGCAATGCTATTGCCGGGGGCTCCGCCAGTTCCGCTCACAAGATATCGCCAGCAGCAAGTTAAAGTTAGCGGCGGCGCCGAATTAGTATTGCGGTGATAAAGGAAAGGCTGCGCCGATTGCTTGTTTCGTGCTAGGATTCAAATAGTTTGTCAACAGAACAAATTCCTTTGAAGAAGATTCGTGCAACACTATAGGCTTAACGTCTGAATACGAGAAATCTCACGAAATGATCGGGAGTTGACAGTTGACAAAAAAAGACGTTGATTTGGAACCTCACTTTGCGCCGGTTAGTTCTATGTATGTCCACAAACTAGCGGTAGCATTGGAATGCATGCACGCATCTGACAAACACTGTCAATGTATTAACTGCGTTTTTTGTTAATCCTAGATTTACACCCGCTTAAGGCAGACACGTGTTAATTTAACTGTGACCAGTTTTCGCCTCGTCATGATTTGATTGTCGAAAGTAATAGAACTGCCAAAATCATGAGACGGCAACTGTCGATTTAACAGTTGCCGTACTCCAACAGTTTTTCGTGCGAGTTATGCGGTTCTTTATTTACACTAATTAAAAAAATTAAACGTATTTAATTCAATATTTCACAATTATTTTGTTTGTTTGGCTTTTGGGCAGCTGAATTTGGATGGCTTGCGTGCGTTACTTGTTGTTGCCTAGCAACCAGTAAGCGAGAATGCGAATGACGCGTTGCGAACCTTGTTTTCAAATCGTTTTTAAAAATACTTCTACTGGAGTAAACATTTTCTCACTTCGCTATGTTATGAGAGGAACCATAAATTATCTTTCTTCATTGTTAAAATTATTTTATTTGCTTTACGTAGCCGTAACAACGTCTCGAAACGAGACCGTATCACATCATTCCCATTGAATTCAATGCTAATGCACCGACGAGCTCGACCGATCGTGTTCGCAGCGCCACTCGCGACTGGAACTGTCCCTGCCCCAAGCTCTTAGCCTAGCACTGCCTAACCATATGAAATATATATGGAAGCAACCTTGCCCCAGGCGCGAGGTGCCTTCGACGTTTCGGGTGGGGACATACAGCAGGCACGTGCGGCAACAAAAATGCCACCCCTTGCCCACCAACACGCCCCACGCCAACACTCCGTCCCTCCCTCAACACAAACCGAAGACAACCTAACCGACAGACACAAAACTCAATGCTACAGTGGACCGTACCCTACCAAACCAAGAAATTCAACAGCCCTTAGACAATAATACTCGGGAGAAAGCATTCCTCTGCCAAAATCACAAAGCTCTCTCCCTGACTACCCAAAACCATGCCTACTTTGTAGCAGGGGGATGGCTCTTTCAGCTTTACTTGTCAGAGTTGGATTTCCAAGATGGCGACCCCATTGAGAAAAAGGCGTGTATCGATTTCATTGTAATTGCTTGCGTTAATTTCAGTATAAGAGGTAAGCAAATTACCACGTGATTAAACTAAGTCGCGGCATTGCAACCTGACATTTTTGGCTTGGTCAAGTTTGAAACGGCTGAAATTAACTTCCTAATAATTCGTCGAAATACACTCTTGTAAGCCTCAGCATGAACTTCCATGTTTACGTCAAACTTTGAACTCCTATAGTTTCGCCTAGAATTGAAACAGACCAACGAAATTCGGTATTTACGGTCGTGTTGCAACTATTTCACTGCATTACAAATTTTAATGACAACAATCGAACCGTTCGGGGTCCACAGTATGGTCTTTGTTGTTGTTGTTGGGACTCTTTGCCCTCACCTGGAGACCGAACCACTAACCCAATTTTCAAGTTCTATAGCTTAAAAAGTAGGTATGGACATGGCCTAGGGCCTTTCGCAGGCTATTTTAATGTAACTACAATATTCTTGACACGAAAAGCCAAATGGGCTAAAATGTTTGCTCTCGCCTAGAGATCAAACTAATGAACCGATTTTCAATTTGTATAGCTTAAAATGTAGGTATTAACACCGACCAGGGCCTCTGAAACCCGATTTTGATGTGACTGCAGTATTCTAGTCGGCAGAGCAATTATTATTGCAGATCACTGGGCAGAAATCATTCATTAATGTACTCTTTGCCCTCACTTGGAGATCGAACCACTGAACCAATTTTAGAGTTCTGTAGCTTAAAACGTAGGTATGGACAAGGCCTAGAGTCTTTCGCAGGCTATTTTAATGTAACTACTATATTCTTGACACGGAAAGCCAAATGGGCTAGAACATTTGCTCTAACCTAGAGATCGAACCAATGAACTGATTTTCAATTTGTATAGCTTAAAATGTAGGTATTAACACCAACTAGGGCCTTTTGAACACGATTTTGATGTGACTGCAGTATTCGGCACAGCAATTATTATTGTAGAGCACTGAGCAGAAATCATTAAGTGGAGTAACAATTTTTGCATATCGAGCTAGAAACATGAAAAAATTTGGCACACAAGTTTTGGACCCCATGAAATACCCCCAAATATCTTCAGCACCTCCCCCCCCCCCTTCCCAGCACCTTCTGCCCCGTGTCCCCTCCCAGGGGCTTTGGCAACAAATTCTTATAGATCAAGCTAAAATCATGATATTTGGCACACAAGTCATTCTTAGCAGCATAAATCGAATCAGCCATGGAACCCACATGAAATACCCACAAAGGAACCCTAGCACCCCCCTTTACACCCTCACTGACGTTTGACCAACAAATTCTTGCGGATCGAGCAAAAAACATGAAACTCTGCACTCAAGTCATTCTTAGCATTACAAATCAAACCAAGCATGGAACCCCCACGAAATATCCCACGGGACCCCCTAGCACTCCCCTGTGCCCCCTCTCTGGTGCTTGACCAACAAATTATTGCAGATCAGGCTAAACGCTTGACTTGCGATACACAAGTCATTCATAGTAGTACAAATTGAACTATCTATGGAATCCCCTCGAGATAATCTACAAGGCACCCCAACGATCCACTCCCCCCCCCCCCCGTGCTCCCTCCTTGAGGCCTGACGAACACATTCTTCCAGATAGTGCTAAAAGAATGAAACCTGGTACACACGTAATTGTTAGCAGTAGAAATCAAACTAGCTATGGAACTTCCGCGATATCCTCCAAGGCCCCTCAGCGCTTCCCCCCTATTCGCGCTCCATGAGGTTGATTTCCGAAAAATTCTTGTTGATCGTACTGAAAGCATGCATTTTGGTACACAGATCATTCCTAGTACTAGAAATTGAATAGCCATGAATCCCCATGAAATACCACCAAAGCCTCCCCCAGCACCCCCCCTCCCCCCTACCTGGGCACCCCATGAAGCTTCAATGACCAACAAATTCTTGATGAATGTACTAAAAGCATCCATTGTAGCAGTGGAAATCCACCTACACAAGGAACCCCATGAAATACACCCACCCTCCAGTGCTTCCTGTGTCCTCTCCATGAGGTTGATGATCAACAAATTCTAATTCGATTTGTATTGCAAGAATGACTTGTGTACCAATTCACGTTTTAGCACGATCAGCAAGAATTTGTTGGTCAAAATTAGAATTTGGAATTGGAATTTGTTAGTCAAAATTCATAGGACCAAAATTCGTAGTACTACAGGTGAGTGTGGTAGGGGGACAGGAAGGGGCCTTAAAGGAATATCTTGAGAGATTTATCTTGCTCGATTGATTAGCTAAGAATTGACTTGTGTACGAAATTTCAAGCGCTCGATGTTCATTATTAGCCCAAATTCTGGCCCGTAACAGCTGTACTAATCCTAAAAATCAAACCAACGAACCGATGCTCAATTTTACAACATAAAACATACGTATGATGAAGGCCTATGGCCTTTTGAACGCTATTTTAATGTGACTACAATTATTGTTGTTCTTCTTTGGGAAATTTTGTTCTCACGTAGCGATCAAACCAAAGAACCGATTTTTTAAATTTTATAGCTCTTAAAATTGAGTAGTAAATAGGCTTTCTTATAACAGTTAATTTGAGGTGATTACAGTATTTTTTCTGTGTTATTCTTGCTGAGACCAGAAAAAAAAATAATGGATATTAGTATTAAAAAACGCTTAAGCGTATAAAATACAGATGTAAGCCTTAAAAAACTTAATACCCTAAAGGAACAGATATTAGAAAAAGACATGCAAGCCATCAACTTCGCACTAATACGTGTAAAAGAATCTCCAGCTTGTTTTTTGGGGTCGCTGGAGATTCTTTTACACGTATTAGTGCGACGCTAATGGCTTACATGTCTTTTTCTAATATCTGTTCCTTTACGGCTTTAAGTTTTTTTAAGGCTTACATCCGTATTTTATACGCTTAAGCGTTTTTTAATACTAATAGAAAAAATAAAAGCAAGCGATGCAACAATGCATAAAGATGGAAGCAGACGACACACAACACGAATTTTATTACTTGTTATAACCTAAAGCAAAGAATTTTTCGGGGGGGAGAGGTTCAAATTTATGCCTCGCTTTGCACCCCCGGCTCGAAAACGAGTGACCACCTTATGTTTAATGTGTATTTATTCTCCGGCTCCACTGGCTCCACCATAGAGTTAAATACAATAACACTACGTTATGTCACTGCCCTATAGTGAGTCAGTACCCAAGGTCTGGTGTTGCTTGTAGTCAATGCATCTGGTTAGTTCCAGGAATAAATAGCATATAGGATGGTCAACATACTGTATGTACGAATGAGCTAGAACATTCCGCTACCAGAAGGTGGGCAAAGAGCAATCATCACTTTGCATTGTCTCGTTCTTGCTGAAATAATACGTAGACTTGTCACAACTTCGCTCATACCTTCGCGAGTCCCTGTGAAATAATTGGCTGCATGTTACGTGTTGAACTGTGCTGCGAAACATAGTATAACCGCACGCTTGAAATACGTACAGAATGTTAGCAAACCCAGCATTCAGAACTATTTGCATTGCATCGTATTACCACTTTTTTGTTCCTATGAGCCTTTGCTACTGTGATACACCCACACTTTCATTCCGTGACGTCGTTAGGCTATCTCTGTTGGTCTACCAGAACTCTATGATCCGAACTGTTCAGCCATTAAACCATCAGGCAATACGTTTTAACCAAGTCGGCTACCATCGTCTTTCTCGTGCGGTTGGTTGGTGGCAGTGCAGCAATGAATAAATGGCTGATGGACTTCATTTCAGTCTCGTTCTTTGTACATTCTTATCGTTTTCGACAAATTGGGCAGTGATATCTTGAGTATAAGTATGTTCCTCCAGATGCAACTCCAAAGCCCAATAAAGAAAAGCAAATTCCTACAGCTGAGGCCACGCCTGAAACAAGCCATACATATAATGTGTGAATAAAAGAATACATCACGAGAAAGGGATACAAGTAACAGACAATCAGTATGTATGAGTGAAAACTCTTAGCAGACTGCAAAGTCAAGTGGGCTCGATTAGTGATAAATAAAATCAGGTATAAGTACATTTCTGACATCCACGTCGAAAAGTTGGCATAAGTTTGCATCTTTACTTGATTACTGCCAAGAACTCTACACACGCTGAAAAAGAAAGATACCAGCCCCAACTGGAAACAGAACCTAGGATCTTCTGCTGGTAAGCATATGGTCTATGTAAATAGAAGAAAAGGCAGTCGATACGACTCTGCATAATGGGTTCTCAGTAGGCCAATGGTAAACAGTACTGGCTACCATCGTCTTTAACAGAAAGGTGTACAACACAGTTGAGTGCACCCAAGATTGCTACACGTACGAGTCGTTAAAATACAACAACGATTCCATGTATTACAATGTATTGATGTATTACGTTTCTGGGAGTTGCATGAAAATTAAGGTAAAGTCTCAGCTATAATCATTTTTTTTAAAGCTTTCTTCTGTTGCGCTATTAAAATAGTATGTATTTGCAGCCCAAAAATTACTCAACCAGCCTAAAAAAATATGAACTGAGTTTTCTAATGCACGATATCTCAATGCGCTCACTACACACACTTTACTGTCATCATGTGTGCAATACACTGATACCCAATAAAATCACGAAATGGAAGTTACTTCTGAGATAATGGTAAAGAATGGCTTTGTGAGAATACAAGATACACTAATCTCGGAAGGAAATATTGAGGCCAAGAAGCAAGTAGATTTCCTTCCTTGCGTATGTTTGTGATCTTTCGGTCACCACTGAGAAAGGCTGAACAGCTACTAAACTCGGCTGGAGCATTTATTCCGGGTCCACCCTTGTAGCACAGTGGGTAGGATACCTGGCTAATAGGTAAGGAGTCCAGGGTTCGCGTCCCATCTCTTTCTTACTCAGACAGGATGTCTACACCACGTTGAAAAAACCTGCTTTCCTGACATTTGTGTGCTTTTTCCCGACTCACTGACTCTTTATAGAGAAAACCGTGAGAGTGACTGCTCCCAGCTAAGGGATCCGGAGGAAGCCAGATTTTTTCGGGGAAAAAAACATGTGTTGCCTCTGCACAGCATTCCCACACTACCGTTTCCACTAAAACCACAAAAGTAAACATGTCAAGCCAGATTTATGCTCAAATCCACCGCGAAATATGCAAAACTGTTTTCCGCGACATGCAGTTAAAGGGCAAAAATGGTAGGCCTATTCCGTAAAATAATTATCAAAATATTAAAAATAAACCCCTCTTTTAACACATTCAGCTATTAAACAAGAAAAAAGCCAAGAGTGCTACATAGAATATCAGACGACATTTCGATAAAATTGATTTTTCGTCATAAGGTTCCTATAATAAAAATTACATGGCAAAGCCACAAGTCACCTACTGCAACTTGCAATTCGGCTTCCCAAGGAGCAGATGGGGCTCGACTTTCGCCACTCTTTCGCCTTTCGCGAAAGTGGGGCTCGACTTTCGCCACTCTTTCTGCCTCTTTTGAGAGGGGAAATTGCAGTTTTTTACTTAGTTTTTAACTGAAATGTATTCAACTTAACAGTAGGTGACTTATAGCTTTGCCATGTAATTTTTATTATAGGAACCTTATGACGAAAAATGTATTTTTTTGAAACCCCATCGATATTTTATGTACGCACTCTTGGCTTTTTTCTCGTTTAATACGTGACGTGTGCTTTTAGCGTTTTAACATTCAGCTATAAATTGGTCTTGGTATTTACTATTTTGTCGTGTGAGAAGCACTTCTAAACGCACAATGCAGTAAAAAGTGTGTGACAAACAGCACGTCGTTGCTCAGCTATAGGCCTAACTTCCCCTAATAGGCCTAACAAACAAAAAAAAAAAGCCGAATCAAAATTAACAGATACTATGTATTACCCAACTGTAGTTCAAAGTATTGTTATTTTACCCAACATTAGCCGGTTTAAGAGAAAATAATATCGCCCTCACTTACCTGCGGTAAAAATTCCTGACCTAACATCCAATTTCCTGACGTTTTCCTGACTTCCTGACTGGTAGACGCCCTGTCAGATTAGTGTATCTTGTATTCTTACAAAGTCAGCCTTTAATGCAAACTGTTTGCTTAGTTAATTTATCACTTACATTATATTCTAATGAGAAGGCTAAGAACCAAGTTGCTTTTCCTCCTTGTGTCTGTTTGTGACCTTTTAAGTTGCTTTAGATTTCGTTTAAAATCCCCATTAGTTTAAAGAACAGAGAAATTGTAGATTTACTAGGCAACTGATTGGCATGGAGGTTTTCTGGAATTTTTTCCACAATACAGCTAGCAAGAATTCGGAAAATTCAGAGTGACTCAATTATACTTTGAATTAATTTAGCATAATTCCATCACTTTTGGCTAAATAAATTCAAATGCTTGCCATAATTATATGGTCCTTTGTGGGTAAATGTTAAAATGATCCAACTGAAATTCCAACTACGGAGCGATCTTTTCAATAAATAAAGATAAATGGAGACGAGACCAGCTCCTCATTACTTATGTTCCCCCATCAGGTGCTAAAAATTTAAATGCAAAGGGCAGCGGATATAGATTAACATACCTGCACTAAAGAGTTGTTCCCCTGGAGCAAATGTTTGTTGTGGAGCAACTGTTTGTTGTGGAGCAAATGTCTGATTTGGAGCAACTGTGTGTGGTGTTGCAGTACTTGGAGCAATAGATGATGAATCGCTTTGTTCAACATCTTGCAATAATCCAGAAGCAACAACGAGCTGACCCTATAAAAAGACAAAAATTCTTATCATGTGCTGTCAAAGTTGATTCAGCAAGATTTTAGACTGTATTCTACTTTATAATTCCAGTCATTTGAACATTTCGTGCAAGCGCTATCAAATACTCAACATATTTTTAACTCAAGTGAATTGATCGGCCTTTGTCCCTTGGGAATTTTAGTTCGTTCTGAATCATTCGCTAACCGACCATTCACATAATCAGAGATGGGGACAGAGGAGTTTAACGTGTATAACTTAGCAAACTCGTGCAAAATGAATTTAAGTATAGTGCATATTATATTACTAGCTGGAGCCCTTAAGTGCTATGCATGGGTGATGTTTGATGCACCGTTTGCAACATTGGGACGGTTTGCTGTCATGTGTTTGTTGTGAAAGGCGTGTATTCCGTCTATGCATTTTTGAGCATAATGGCTAACAACCGCTGATTTTCATTCGATTCGCTCACTCAATCAGTGCGTTCCCTGACCCGGCCTCCATGCACTTTCATATGAATATTTCTACCGGAAATAAATAAATATGCCATTCTACGCCATTTGCAACTTTGGGACGGTTTGCTCTGTAACCTGTTTGTGGTGGAAGGCGTGTATCCCGTCTTTTTTAGCAGACTGGCTTAACAAATGCTGATTTTCGTTTGCTTCGCTCACTCAATC
Organism: Lithobius niger; assembly: GCA_023313725.1. NCBI lineage: Eukaryota > Metazoa > Arthropoda > Chilopoda > Lithobiomorpha > Lithobiidae > Lithobius > Lithobius niger. Next base: position 31,193 of record JAHWFP010028223.1, read on the forward strand.
AATGCCTTCCCTGACCAGGACGCCATGCACTTTTATATATTTCCACCGGCATTAAATACATACGCCTTTGTACAGCAAAGTCCAAATTTTAGCCTATCGGCTTTGTCATTCTTCTTCAATATTTAACCGAGTTTCAGTAATCTTTTTATTTTAATTGTCCAAACGACATAACCATTAGCAAGCGGTTAATGCCTTATTCAGAGTGATGTGGTTTGGTCGGGCGTCACGTGCCAGCACGGCCATAACCCTTCCCCAGACTGCATGGAATCGGGTATGCTCCTTTTTTATATTTGATTGTGGGCAGAAAGTAAAGCGCTTTCAACTTTAACCGAGTTTCACTGATTCTTTAATTTTAATCGTCTACAACGACAGAACCTTTAGCCAGCGGTTTAATATTAAGTTGCATATACCTGAAGCATTGTTTATCATTTTTTTTTTGTACAACTCTTTCATTGTTGGACCATTGTTGCAACAGTGGATTTTTATCATGGCTTACAGCTGCAACAATGAAACCTTGTCTTACCACTAGTAAGAAAACGAAGGTCTTCGATTCTTGCGTAAGTAGTAAAAATCGTAAAAGGGGCCGCCAAGTTCCGAATGGTTCGACCCTTCAAAGGAGTGATATCAACACACCAAAACATTCGCCAAGTTAATCGCACCGCTTAACGTTCGAAGGTTAAATGAAAACTAGAACATTGCTACTTTCGGTAGCAATGTTCAAGTTTTCTTTTAACGTCTAAAGTATTATCCGGTGCGATTAAGTTGGCGAATGTTTTGGTGAGTTGATATTACTTCTTTGTGAAGGGCCGAACCATTCGGAACTTGGCAGCCCATTTTACTAGTTTTGGTTGTCGATATGATATCACTCCTTTTTTTTTAATTGTGTATTTTCTCAACTCCACTACCTAGCGTGTGTCTTGATACAATCGCGTTTACACATCCCGAATAGTTTCTAAAGTATTATTAAACTCTTTCACACTTTAAATTTACAACTATTAATTTTTAAAGTAAGAAAAAAGAATTCTGGGCATAGAAAACGAAGGCGTGGGGTTCTTACTTACGTTTGTAAGAAAATGAAGGTCTTTGATTCATACTTAAATATTTTATATCCGCTACCGCTAGCAATGTTTACGTATCAATGTTTAAGCATCAATATTTCCAAAATAATGTATTTATTGCAGCTGAAGAAAGACCCGAAGGAAAGAGTTAAAATTTATTAAAATAAACAAATAAGGCATTTATTGCAGTTATTGAGTTTTAAAAACGGAGCTGGAGCAAAGAACATTCCGGCCAACAATGGCTGTTTATATACTATTGCAACAACTGTTCGGTTACTAACAATGCAATTGTTGTTGTGCATAATGTTCGACGATGGTACGGCAACAATGCGCTAACACTGTCGCTTTATTGCAACAATGGCTCGTTAGCTAAAGATTCAACTCGTCGTTGTACAAATATGTTAGACGATGGCGTTGGCAACAATGCGGTAAGACTTTAACTTTATTGCCCATCGTGGCTTCGCCACTTCGGTAACAGCGAAAGTTTTACCTTATAACAATAAAATGGGCTGTTGCCGAACGTCATCGTCTAAACTCATACATAAGTAGCGTTTCCGGTTTATTGGCAACAATACGTTTTCAGGCTCGGGTGGTCGTTTGACAACACTGGCTACTCTGCGACTCGTTTTTATTAATGAAGATTATAGAAGCCTGTCTCCTTACTATAGCCCATCCTATAGAAGATAGTCTCCCCACTGATGATGACAGTGCAAAGATCACAATTCTGAAACATTTCATATTTTGTTGCTTCTATTGTACCACTTTGTACCCCAAGTGTAACCACTGGCACTTACCTTGCAAACATTCACTGGGAATGTTTGAATTCGAGAAAATAAACAAACCCCAATTTGGATATAAATGAGCTTGATGAAAGGCAGGAAAGACTCGCCTTAAGAACCTGGCAAACCACAGGTTTTTCTTGCTAGACATTTAGTACAAATTTGCCGCCTGTTGTCTGTCACATTCTTTGGACGAACCCCTATTAGGATCGCGCTGCAAGGTGTCGAGCTGTCACTATACATTAACGTGTAGGAACAAACCAGAGTGGTGATCACTATATTACCAATCCTCTGTTATGGTAATATCAAAACTTTACGGATAAAAATATTTTATGAAGCTGCTGAAGTTCCGTTAAAGAAAAACGTTAACTCCGCAGTCACGGTTACATTCATTGCTACTATGAGCGATAGTTCTATCATACATTATTATTCCTCACGTTAGGGGACGTTCAAGCATACGTCACCAGGAAGCGGGAGGGGGGGGGGGTTCGCCTACTGGTGACGATTGATGACGAGGGTGGGGGGAGGGGGGGGGCGGCCAGCTGATGACTTCAGCACCGCCTCCCAGTAAAAAGGGTGAAAACATGCAAAAGAAAAAGTCCT
>JAHWFP010028224.1:1786-29999 GCA_023313725.1 Lithobius niger
TGAGGCCATCAAGCAAAATAGCTAAAATAAAGGCTTTTACAGTATTATGATTCCAAATAAAAACGCACAAGGAAAAAAACGCATGTGGCAACCCTGGTTGGTGGGAGGGGGGAGATCAAAACAAACAATATGTGGATTTATTTTTTAATTTCAAATAGAAAGAAACAAGAAAGCATTTATTTGGCCTTCAAATAAAATAGCTAAAATAAATGCATTTACAGTATTTGGATTTCAAATAACAATTTGCAAAAGCAACGTATCCACGCCTAAAACGAAGATGATTCCGATCGACACATTCAGTTCTGTGAGGAATTCCTAGATTTCAAATAATAATAAAGCAAAAGCAAACGCGCATGTGGAACTCGGGGGGGGGGGTTCCACCGTCCACCGTCCCATTGCCGGACCAGATAGGCTAACCTCTAGAAGGCTGATGTTTGACATTTTGTTTCAAACCAGGTATAACGTAAACTAAGTCCATCATTAAGGTTAAGAGACCAAGAAAGATGATCCAGGTGATTGAATCACGAACGAAGGGGCTCGAACTGCCCTCCTCCAGCAACGATACACTCACCACATCTGCTTTCCACACCTAAGCTTATTCTTTTTCATAAGGCAGGAGTAAATGTCTCAAATGCAGCAGTGATGAGAACCAGCATACCAAAACATTTGCCAACTTAATCGCACCGAATAATACTTCGGACGTTAAATGAAAACTTGAACATTGCTACCGAAAGTAACAATGTTCTAGTTTTCATTTAACCTTCGAACTATTAAGCGGTGCGATTAACTTGACGAATGCTTTGGTGTGTTGATATCACTCCTTTGAAGGGTCGAACCATTCGGAACTTGGCAGCCCCTTTTACCAGTTTTGGTTTTTGATGTGATGTACACCAATCCCACACACTAAAGTCCATAGGCGTCAGATCACACGAACACGCGGGCCATTCCATCGCCCCTCTTCTACCAATCCAGCTGTTGGGAAATTGGTCATCAAGAAGGTCTCGCACCTGTGTTGCATAGTGCGGTGATGCACCATCTTAATGGATAACAATATCTGCGGGACACTTTTCCCGCACAGCTGGCAGAATCCTGTTTTCTAGCAGCTGACGAAATGCTGCACCGTTGATTGTTCCATCAAGGAAGAATGATCCAATGATCTCCCCCCCCCCCAGCCCATATACCTCCCCAAACATTGATGCCAGGTGACGGCGTGAATGCCGCCATAGTAAAGTGTGGGTTGTCATCAATATAAAATATGCAGTTGCGACAATTAACTCTGCCATTCAGATGAAACTTGGCTTCAATGGAGTAGAATATCCGTTCAACGTTCTGTGGATCATCTGCAAGGAAATCTAGGAATTCCTCGCAGAACTGAATGCGTCGATCGATATCATCTTCGTTTAAGGCGTGGGTACCCCGTGGACGGTACACCTTCAAGCATACGTCCTTAATCACTAATCAGCCTATTAACTGAAGGCAGTGACACACCCGTTTGCCGTTCCAACTGACGCTGGGACGTCGTTGGTTCATCAGGCAATTTGTGGTGGATCTCGGTGGCATTTTCAATCGTTCGTGCCGTTCGTTTACGGCCAGAATGGCCCTATTATGTTGATTTTCCACAGAACCTGTGGTTTCAAATTTCTCCACCAAATGTGCCACTGTAGACTGGCATGGAGGTGGCTGAAGATGCGCAGCCTGCCACATCACCAAAACGTCTGATATCGTATCGTTTTGGTAATACCATTTAATAATATTGATACGATGGTGTAGGTTCATGCGTGGCATGTCGTTATGAAATACAAAAAGAACGAGTGGTATATCGAACGAAGCAAATAAAAAAAGAACAAACTGTATCGAATGATATGTATCCAGTTGTATGCACCTAACTACTGTCACGTTCGAATGTACAGACCAACCAGTACTACAGTATACTACACATTACACAATAGTGCATGCACTGGGTACATCAGGTCACATGACTCACAACTTTGCGTGCAACGGCCGTACAGTAACTGAAGGGCAACATGCAGCATTAACCAAAGTACTAAATCGGTAATTAAACTCAGCCTATTACAGTAATACAGTACTGTAGACTGGGAACTCCTGTCGGATAACGTTACTAGGCCTTTTGTGCAGCGAGTGGCGTGGCGATTATATGTGAATAGTTGTTAATGCGATTCGATTTCTACAGGGTATAAGGGATAAGAGGCGCATAAACTACGTTGTACTGCCGCCGTACCAGTGGCTTTCCCGCATCATCCAGGGTTGCCACATGCGTTTTTCCTTCTGCATTTTTATTTGGAATCCAAATACTGTAAAAGCCTTTATACCACGGTTGTGACGTCACGCTACTTCAACGCCGCACTAAATTTCCGTAGGTTAAATCCCGTTAACCAATACCGGAAGTGTGCGTCATCACAAAAAGTGTGGGTTATCAAGTTACCCCATACTTTTGCCGATAACCCACACTTCTGCCGATATCCCACACTTTTGATACTTCCGGATCACGTGACCAGGACCGCACACACGAACAACCAAATACAGCATGAAAAAAAAAAACGTAACACAATAAAAACGTACAAAACTAATTACTTAAAAGGAAAGAAATCCTATCCCTGCAAACTCTCAAGTGTCTGGTCCATATCACAGGCTAACAAACCACCCATATCTAAGCTTACTCACTCCGCGTTAATTCCCCCCATCTCCCTTCACAAACTAAAATGGAATGACCTTCATTCATACCGATTCCCTATTACCGTATTTTTTAAACAAATTCTCAAACTACAAACGCACAAAATGAATTACATACCTTCAAAGAATGTCCCAGCAATGTCACTTTATCCCTGCTGTGTCACATATCGAATTATTCGCTCCAAACACGATAAACACTTTGATAAACACAAGCGAGTTACAAGCTTGCCACCCGACGCTTAGACTGGCCTAACTCCCACCCCCTCCCTCCATAAAGATTGAGCGAAAGGACTCGTCCGCCTATCACACACTTCCCCCTCCACAAACTAAAATGGTATGACCTCTTGAAGCAATTTTTTACAAAACACAAACACGTTTTAATTAAATACAATTTAGCTAGACGTCCCAACCGTGATATAAATGTGTTATTGGTGACAAACTCACGGTTATCGATTTTTAACCGACGGCTGCGCCCCTCGACATTTGCATAGTCTCGCTGGACAAAAATCGATATTCGTGAGTTTGTCACCAATAACTATTACTTATGTTAGCTATTTTGCTTGATGGCCAAAGAAATGTTTTTATTTCTTTTTTCTTGAAATCTAATTATGGGCTTTTATTGTTTGTTTTGGTGCTCCCCCCCCCCCCAGCAAGCAGGGTTGCCACATGCGTTTTTCCTTTTGCGTTTTTCTTTGGAACCCAAATGCACGTGAAACCCTTTATTTTAGCTATTTTGCTTGATGGCGTGAATTAAATGTTTTTTATTTTTTATTTTCACTTAAAATCCAATTATGGGATTGTATTGTTTGTTTTGGTCCCCCTTCCCTACCAACCAGGGCTGTCACATGTTTTTTTTTTTACTTTTTGCGTTCTTATTTGAAATGCAAATAAACGCTTTCTTTCCTGAGGTCAGGATTAACTTTCTTGATTTCTTTACGGAGGTCAGGGATAAGGGTTATAGTGACGGGGAATGGTTGTTGGACTTAGAAAAATTCGAATTCGACGTATAGAGTTTTTTTTTACACCCTGTATAGGAAAAAGGACGAACAGCAGAATAAAAAATTGAAACAGATGAAAGACGTTGATATTAAAAGTGAAAAAAACCTAGGAATAAAAAAATCTGCAGGCAGAAATACATAGATTAGAACAAAAGACAGACAAACTGATGGAAATTTGTGATACTGTTACAGAACTTCAAGAAGAACAAAAAGATATTATAAAGATACTGGATTATGTAAGTCAACTACACATCGACATGAAAAAATAATATCAACAACTGAAGCAAACAATTAAAGAAATGGACGAAAGAATAATAAAACTAGAAAATGTAGAAGTTAAAAACAAACATTTATAAAAAACAGTACACGCATTGACATTGACAAAACATGAAAAAGAACAATATGACAGAAATAGAAATCTGGGGATATGTCAACTCGGCTGGTTACCTCAAGAGGTTGTGCAAGAAGTGACGCAAAACTTCAACATCAGTTTTATAAAGAAGATCAAGTGGAAACAGCCAACAGAATTCCAAACAAAAATAAAAACAAAAAAAGTGCAATAATTATACAATTTAAAAGCAGGGAATATCGCGATGCGTGGTTAGAAAACATGAAAAGAATTGTTACAAATGACAATGTATACAAAAATCGGCATAGAAGTCGAATACATAGAAGTGAAAACATGACTCCACATTACAATCACTTTTCCTGGAAAACAAAGGAATTCGCAAAAACCAATGATGATAAATATGTGTGGTTCCTCAGAGGAAAGATTATGATGAGAAAAGATGAAAATACAAGAGGTGACAAGAGGTGAAGGTGATAAGCTCGGAAGATGATCTACACCTATAAAATGGCACCCAAGTATAAAAATCTTTGAAACACATGCAGAAGTGAAGTGTGCAGTGGAAAGTAATTTTAGACATAACGTAAATAAAAAAAAAATTATTCATGTAAATATTCGGAGTTTATGGAAAAAACTGGAAAAAAACTGAAATGGAAAATAAAATAAACAAATATAAAGTGGGATATTATAGTTCTGACAGAAATAAATATAAAGTAAATGGAAGCAATAATTTATGAATTGAATGGCTATACAAGCCATAATTTATGAATTGAATGGCTATACAAGTCATTACATCACACGAGAACACACAACCAGAGGAGGAGGTCTAATAGTGTATATAAATAAAAATCTTAATATTGAACGAACGAATGTAACAGAATATTAAACACACGCACATCATACGTCTTTAATGATGTATAGATAATGCCAAAGTAAGGAAGAATTTAAAAAGTTTGAAGCTAGAGTTAGTGAAACAATATAAAAAATTATGTATGAAATAGAGGGGTAGTAATGTATTTCATTTTATGTTAAAGTTTCTGTAAAGGTGTATGTGTAATTATGTAACTATATACACCATTAAAGAAGTATGATGTGCGTGCGTGGCATGTTTGTACCTCTACTCCTCTGGAATCAAGGCACCTACAATGATGGAAGTACGACCACGCGAAAGATAATTACGTTTTGCTTTGAATAGGCATATTTTCATTGCTGTAACTTGAGTTTATGACCCTCAAACAAGCGAAAACAACAGCAAAGGTATTGCCGACGTATGTTGTAGCCCCATGACGAGACGAGACGAGACGAGACGAAACGAAACAAAACGAAAAGAAACGAATAAAAAATAATAAATAAAATAAAATAATAAAATAAAATAAAATAAAATAAAATAAAATACATTACTAAACCTGCTGATACGCGTCTGGCGATGAATAAATGTTGCTTCACGTCTGGTCATATCCCTACCTTGGTTTGGGCGTTGAAGGTATAAGTCCACCCTATCCTGGAACATGTATCCCCTATTTGGTCCCCACATTTATTAAAAGACATCGACACAATTGAGCGGGTGCAAGGGCAATTTACTAAAAAACTTCCAGGTGTAAAAACCTTTTGTTGTAAAGACAGATTGTCATGACTTATTCCATTATTCATGGAAAAACCAACATGGAAGTGTCTTAATTTCCTTTCCTTATGGCGCAACTCAAGAATCTATGGCCACAATCCCAAAATTCAAATTAATCGGATTCGTCTGGACTGTCGTAAACTATTTTTCATTAACCGAGTCACCCCGGTGTGGAATAGTTTGCCGAGGGCTACTGTGACCGCTCCTTCCCTCAAATCGTTCAAGAAAATGGTAAAAAGATTTCGACCTTACCGCTTCCTACGTCGTTTTTAACAGGGTTGGAGCAATGGTTTTCTGTAGTCTTGTTGTACTTACCAAGTTCGTTGCATTGTTCCAGTTGCAATGGTTTTTTAAAGAAAAATACGAGATGGCTTTTTATTTGTTTTTACTAGTAATTATTTTTTGTTTTTATCATATTGTCTTAATTCCAGGCAGGTGTAAGTGGCCTAGCTCTTCCCTATGCCTTTTTTCGCATTTTGGCGAATTAACTTTTATATTATTACTACTATTAATAAAATAAAATAAAGTAAAGTAAAGTAAAGTAAAGTAAAGTAAAGTAAATAAAATAAAATAAAATAAAATAAAATAGGTTACACTGCAACTTCAACGTTATTTCGATCTAATTGTAAGTGCATTATGCGATCTCAGATAACCAGGTCATATGCCTTCATATTGGCTGCAACCTGAGCTCCGAATCTCCGCTTTATCTGTACATCAACTACCGCCTACTTCAGCCTTTTGCTTTATTGAGTTTAATCAATAACCATTAAGGGAACTTGTTTGCATAGGTGGCCACTTCAAAAACTGGGACAGCCGATAGTAATCCTCTGCCATAGTTCTGTCTTCAAAATTAACTATCATCTGATAGAGATAAGAAATGTCGCCTTGGCTAAAATTGTTAGTCAAGTCTAAAAAAGGGCATCGTTCTGAATTTAATGTCACATGAACATCGTTGAAACTAGTGATCAAAGATGGCAGGGCAATTTTTTTATTGTTCTCTCGGTCTGTTTGAAAACCCCTGATGAGGGGGGGGGGGGAGATGAGGCTTAATGGCGCGTCGACAGCTTGGTCATTAACGCCAACCTCAGTCACAGTGCAGTGGTCCGGGTTGCCACTGCACCACACATTACAGAGATATTATTCAAACCCCTAATCTAAATCTTGTCATACATCTGTACCTCCTGCAAAAATTGAAAAACACCGGACAGGAGGACAGACTTATCGCCCAATTGACGCACAATGTCATGCGGAAGATGGAAACGACGACGAAAACCATCAAGATGGCAACAATCAACAAGGAAGTGCCGGACCATAAGTGGCCGCCGACACCAATAACATTCAGGAGGGTCAACCCCCGCTAAAGGAAACAGTGAGTAAGTCGAGTGTGACCAATGCGCAAACGGGCCAACACCACCACCTCACGGCAACTGCGGCGACACGCCGAGTGCCATTCCTCTACAGTGCCTTTAATAGCTCGTAATTTATTGCCGTCCTGTCCATCCCACGAGGCTTGCCAAAAAGCGTGTAACCTCAGACGCAGAGTTGGAAAAGCGTCCGAGGGAACAAGGCTGAGATCCCTTCCGAGAGGGCCAGAAAGGGCCCCTTTTGCTGCAGAATCTGCTTGCTCATTTCCACCTATCCCAACATGGCCCGGGATCCCGCAGAAAAGCACGGTTTTCCGCTGGCCAGGCAAGCGGGAAAGCAAAGCTTGGACACGTTCTGTCAAGGGGTTCCGAGGATTGTAAGTCGCCAAGGGCTCCAGGGCACTCATGGAATCGCTAAAGATAATGAAATGCATGCCCTGAAGGCCAAGGATCCATTCCACCGCCAAACCGAGAGCCAAAAGCTCTGCAGAAAACACAGAATAGCCTGATGGAAGGCGATGGGCAACCGTCACTCCCTTACAAACACAAGCACAAGCCACGCCAGCGTCTGACTTCGACCCATCAGTAAACAGCCGCTGATAACCGGCGTACTGAGAACACAGCCGCCGGAACTCCTGTAAGTACCTTGCTGGTAGAGTGGAACTCTTCGGGAGGGACGCCAGAGCGGAAATGAAAATGCCACTTGGGACAAGCCAAGGGGCTACTGGCATCCCCCCAAGCCTCAAGACGCTGGGCATTTCAAAGGCTATCTCCTGACAGTACTGCTGGAGCCTATCGCGGGAATCACCCTTACCCACCCTGCGTCTACCGACTCGCAAGTCTGGCCCAAAAACCATGGACCAAGCAGGACTGGATTCCACAGCACGTAAACGCACAGCATACTGAATGGCCAGCTTCCGCCGACGAATGGCCAAAGGTGGCTCCGAGGCCTCAGCATAGAGGCTGACCACTGGAGAAGTTCGAAATGCCCCAGTCGCCACACGCAGGCCACTGTGCTGCACAGTTTCCAACATCTGGAGAGTCGAGTCACTAGCCGAACCATACACCATGCACGCATAATCAAGTTTGCTGCGGACAAGGGCTCTGTAGAGGCGCAACATGGCAGTGCGATCGGCACCCCATGAAGTGCCCGACAGAACCCGCAAGATGTTAAGTGCCCGCAAAGACTTGTCTTTAAGTTGGCGCAAGTGTGGAAGCCAAGATAACCTGGAATCGAACACCAGACCCAGGAAACGTGCCTGTGGGACAACAGGAATCTGCGCCTGCCCCAAGTACAGGCAAGGATCTGGGTGCAGTGTTCGTTGGCGGCAAAAGTGAATGCACACAGTCTTGTCCGGAGAAAACCGGAAACCATTACCGACCGCCCAGGTCTGGACTTTGTTAATCGCCAGCTGTAGCTGCCGCTCGCAGGTCTGCATGCGAGCTGCCCGAAAGCGCAGGCCGAAGTCATCGACAAACAATGACTGGGGAACAGCAGCTTGCTGAGCAATGGGGTTGATCCCAATAGCAAACAAGATGACACTAAGAACACCTCCTTGAGGCAACCATTCTCCAAGACAAATGGGCGGGAAAGAGTCGCCCCGACACGAACACGAAAAGAACGGCCTGAGAGGTAAGCGGAAAGCAACAGTGGCATCTGTCCCCTCAAGCCACAGTTATAGAGATTACGGAGAATCCCATAACGCCAGGTCGTATCATAAGCCTTCTCCAAGTCAAAGAAAACCTGAACCAGATGTTGACGCAGGCGAAAAGCTTCCCTCACATCCGATTCAAGGGCAACCAGATGATCGATGGTTGACCGAAAACGTCGAAAGCCACACTGGGACGCAGATAAGAATCCGCGTGATTCCAGCACCCAGACCAACCTCTCACTGACCATCCGTTCCATAAGTTTACAGACACAGCTAGTCATAGCGATTGGGCGATAACTGGAAGGAGTAGTAGGGTCTTTGCCCGGTTTCACAATCGGGATGACCACTGCTGTCCTCCACGCTGCCGGAACAGAGCCTTCTGCCCACACACGGTTGAACATCTCCAGCAAGAACTGCTGGGAGTCAAGAGGCAGATGTTTCAACAGCTGATAGTGAACATCATCAGGCCCTGGGGCGGAGTCATGCGACTTGGACAAAGCTGAAACAAATTCCTGCCTGGTGAACGGTAAATTGTACTCCTCTAGCCCGTCGGAGTGAAAGTCTAGAGAGTGAGCCTCTTCTCTACGCTTTATTCTGAGGAAACCAGGATCATAATGGTATCACTCGAGACCCGCGCAAACGCAGACGCAAGACAGTCGGCGATATCCGGCACAGAAGAGATCACGGAATTCGCCACCTTCAGCTGTGAAACCGGGGAAGACACGTTCCTCCCCGAGATCTGGCGCACCTTCCGCCACACCTGCTAAGAAGGCGTGGAGCGCGTGATCGACGAAACATAAGCTGTCCACGAAGCACGTCTAGCCTCACGGATGACATACCTGGCACGGGCACGACAGCGCTTAAAGGCTACAAAGTTGTCAGTAGTTGGGATGACCGTAAATGCACGCAACGCTCGCCGGCGGGCCCGAATAGCTCGCCCGCAAGCAGGCGTCCACCACGGAACAGGAACCCGCAGCGGCTGTGTGGACGAACGCGGGATAGTAGCATGAGCAGCAGCAAGGACCACGTCAGCGAAATGAGTGGAAAGTTCATCCACATCAGAAAAGTCAACCCCTGATGAGCTAGCGAATGAGGTTTTTCTATAGAAGAAGTGGTTATGAGATGCCACACTGATGTTTAAGATGTAGGCAGAACCAACTGATCCAAGTGCCAATGTCTAAAAGCTAGCGGCACACTCACGCCTGAATCTATTAATGCATACAACTTACTTTCCTGCACGTCCGAGGAAAATCTTGTTTCAGAACGATCTTGCCAGCACCGACCCCTATGTCTGTAAACATGACGTTGGTGTCAGTAGTTCACATCAAAATGAGAGTTTGACGAATTCCATATAAAATCTTGGTATAATCTTCCATAAAACCGAGCAGGTCAGATAATAATACTGTAAACGTAAAACTGCCTCTGGGAGAGTGGCTTAAAAGGAGGACCCGCTTGAGCTTGAATATAGCGTTACTGTCAAGATCTGCCGTACTTGCGTTACTGCTATCGAGAAACCAACTCCTGTTGGCAAGTTCAGCCTGGTCTTCAGATCCATAACTAACAATTCTTTTCACAGTGCTGGTTATCCCAGGAAAGTGAAGTTGAAGCACTGTTTTGTCACCTATTTGATACTGTATGTGAGAGAATAGTAAAGCTACGACATTATTCACCAGTTATCTTATCTGCTGCTGCGTAGGCAGTAGAATCGATACTTTAGACAAGAGATCCTTTAACATGAAGGTAACTCTGGTGAGGATGAGTGAAAAGGTCCTGATGTTGTACCATGATTCTTATTTCAAATTTAACCTGGTTCAAGTTTGTTCTGACTATCGGAGAATATTTGTGAAAATTATATTTGACTACCAATTTGTCAATGACAAAAATTTCGGTTACATTTTTGGTATGTCTCGTTGGTTTCCATTCCTGAGCTAGGATTAGTCTACCCATAATTCGAAGTTAGTGGCACTCAGGTATTATCGCCTTCTTACTCGGTAGGTTTCGTTTCCCTTTAATGGTAATGCTGACTGTAGTGGATCGTAGGACAGTAGGTTATTGGCATTTATTTTCAGCTTTATAAACTTAAGCGTCATTATTCAGCTTACTTAATTAGTTTAGTTTTTCTTCTTTCGCAAATGTAACTTATAGTCAAAGTTTACCCTCGAAGGTTAAGTGGTCTATCAACTTGGTCAGTCAACCACACATGCATAGAGAGAATAATATTTTTCGTAACAGGTAGGTACACTGTTATGAATTGTGCGGCGACTGAACAATCTTGTAGATGGGTAGAAGCGTAGGACAGAAAAAGTACAAGGTTGGTTGCGATGATCCATTCACATAAGAACCCGTCACCAAGTTGCAATGCACCAAGATGGTGTTTACATTTATTATGTTGACCGTGTTTGGTCCAATGTATTGTCCAAATTTGTAAGTCTTAACTTTGAATCCAAAAACCTTTCCAATACTGGACGATTCCGAAAAATGACTAACGATTTCCTATTAGTAATAGTTAGTTCTCACTTTTTCGTAGGAAACGTTATTAGTCTTGTCCCAATGGTTGCTCTTTTTCAATCTCCCATAAATGCACTTTTAAATTTCATCCAGTGTGTAACTACTTTCTGGTAGAGTTATTTTAATCCATTCGTTTCCCCATCTTTGGAATAAGTGAATGAATCGGACACGTCGATCTGCATGTTGGAAAATGAGTGATAAGTTTCTAAATTGACGAGCGCTAACTCGTGTTTGTCATCCAATATATACAGGGAAGGAAAAGTAGTCAGAAAGTAGGTTTTATCTGAGGATAGAATGAGCAACATTCTTAGTTTAATACATTAGCTAACATGTACCGAATTCACCGATCAGTTTCAGGTACTATCCATCGGACAGCAATGATTTGCTCTGCATTTCTGTGAAAACATGCATGAATTCTTCGTCCAGAGAATTACTGCCTGCATCTCTAGAGGCTCTGGGAAGCTTCAATCTTTCGCAAAGGTCATTTGGATGTCTGTAGAATATGTATCCTTTCCCGACAACCATTGGTGTTTTTTTTCAGACTGGTCTTATGAAAGCAGTGTACTGGTGCCCAGCGCTCGATTTCAGTCTTCTCATACTGTCGTTGTTGTTGTGATGTACGGCTTTGCTCCTCTTTATAATATCATGGCAGTTTAGGAGGCCAATATCTCCGTCTGGTGGTTTACAACGGTTTTTCAGCATCGTTAGCTGCCACAGATTGCCCGTTCCTTCATACCTCTTCCCGCTGATGATCATATCGTTTCCATCGAAATTTACTTCCATGGCTCATATCATGTACCTCTTCAACTGTGGATCGTATCTAATCCCGAATGTTGGATCTGTTAAAGATTCACGAGTCACAAACACGCTCAGATAATTAACGGCCGCAGAGGCTATTTTAATGGCAGAGTCACCGAGCAGTGATGCTTCTTCTAAGTATCTTAATTGTCCGGGTGTTAGAGCTAGGGTGGTTGTAGGCAAATCTCCCATCCAGCTAGACATCTGCTGTTTGGCCCCTTTTCTGAAATCGATTCACCATCTTCGCTGTCCATATTGTCTTCTTCACTCCACCGGTCCTGTGCCCACCTACAGCTCTTTCGATGTTTTGCAGCTGCTGGTCATGTTTTTTTCTGCTGTTGCTGCTGGCCTGATTCTATTATTTGTCACTAGTGCTGATCCGAAGCATCTTTTCCACGTTTCATTTGCTTTTTAATCTGCTTGCGAATTGGGTTAGCAATAGGTTTGAACACTTTTTGGAAATGTTCGGTGTCTGCCCTCGCTCTCATTGTAGTATTTTAAAATTTTTTTATTCGTTTTTTGAAAGCTTCAAACTACTGGACTTCTGGAGTCATGTTGTTTTCCTAGTATAATAATAACGCATTTTTTTTTTTGTTTTTTAACGTTAGCTTACGTTAGAGTTGATAAAAAGAGAAACCTTTAAAGGCAGACGTGCATTAACAAAAACAACTAGTCAAGCATTCATCTACATCTACCATCGTTATAGGCTTTTGATCTATCTATGAGCAAGAATCAAAATCCGTCGGAATCCATCAGTCCTCATATTTTTGCCATAACTCTTCGAAACTAAAATTGCATCCGATGTGGTTGTTATAAAAGTGCTTGAGGTTAGCATCATCTTACAGGATCATACACAACTGTGGCATTATCTCTCACAGTTCTTTTGGACATTCTAGAATACGTCTGACACAGAAAAATTGTTCATTTCTGTTTTGCTTTTCAATCATGAAGTCGTCCAAAGTCATAACTATCTTGCAAGTTCTGAGATCTTTGGGGGGCATAATTTCTTCATTGTTAGACGGCTCACCGGGACAAATTTCCTCGAATACTCTTCTGAGATGTATGTCTTGGAAAAGCGATTTGTAGTTTATTGTAATTCAGCCATTCTACGTTACATAGAAAATTGAGCAGGAGGTTGGTTTTTTCCGCAGCCAGCTGGGCCAAACATGATGCATTGCACATCTTTCGCGAAAAAATTCGATAAATTACCAGTCGATGATTGTTATTATATATCGGCTATATCATAATTCAACACTTTCATAGTGATTCACCAGTTTATTAAACTAATTAATAATTAGGTATAAAGTTGGGTTTTTTTATTATTGTATATAGCCTCAAAGCCAGTGTCAGGCATGTCACTTTTAAACGGATCAGAACTTTCTTTCTAAACAGATAGGAATTTGGACTGTATATATTTTTATCACTCAGGAGCTGATATACTTTTTTATATTCTCCCAAACTGGATAGGAGCAGGTTTATGCTCTTCAGTTGTGTTCAGGTTTGTTTATCATAAAGTGTCTCAAACCCCTGGTGGGGGTAATAAGATCATTAAGCCTGTAAAATGTAATTTTGTTAAATTCTCGATATATTTTGATGCGCTGCAAAAAGCTAGTATCTAGATACCTTTACGTTCTTATTTAAAAAATAAAATGAAATATACTACTTCAAATGCAAAATAGTGACAGCCAGTAAAAATGTCAAGCACGGTGTGATTAAGAATTATAGACAACTGTTGAAGGGTGAGTGTAAAGATGTGGCACAAGGAAATCTCAATTTCAGAAGAAGAGAGGCTCTGGATTGTTGAACAGCGCGATAGACAAGTTGCCAGTGGAAGGTCATATTCCGGGATACAAGTACTGCGGTTTCACAACAAAACTGAACAAGCGACTGAACAGATGAGATGCTGGTATTAACTCTCAAGATGAGGCGTACAAACTGCACGATATTGAATATTCTACCATATCATCAAGTTGCCTCTGATGCTGTAAAAAATAGGAAAGTCTAGCAAAATGGGCGTGAAAGAGAAGCTAGCAGCGGCCGGTGCCACCACAGTCATGAAAAAGAAAGTCAAGTTAGAAATGGGAGTTAAAAAAAAATCCATGGATATGTTAGACGAAGAACTACACAAACCAGCTCGGTGGTATTTTGAGTGGAGGTGCGTTATTAGTTATGGGATAGGTGATCTAGTTCAAGCCAACTTGGTCGAGATGATACCTTACTAGAAACAAAATCAAAATTACAAGTACTTGGTAATGTTTTCTCTAAATATGCCTGGCAGTCTCAGTGAAATCAAAGAAAGCTAAGAATGTCTCTGCGGCTTTGGCCGAGATATTAAACACGATATCTAGTCCTATGAAATTCACAAATGAATTCGGGCAACGAATTTTACAATAAATATTTTGCAGCACTAACAAAACGCCATAAAGTAAACCACTACACGACAAAGTCAGAACTTAAAGTGACTATCGTGAATACCTAAATCGCACTTTGAAAAGGTATTGTGGTATTGTGGAACCGATTCATGTTGTGAGGTAATCACGAGGGAATAGATATAATAAATAGAGTTGTGAAAGATTACAATGACTAAGTTCATTCTACCATTAAATGAACTCATCCGAAGTAACTAAACGCGATGAACCAGAATATATTGCTGAAAAAGAGTTCTTCCAAGAAGAAGAAGAACCATTTCAAAGTAAGAGCGACAATAGCAAAATCTATGTTTGACAAGGAACATTTACAAAACTTAACCAACAAACTGGTTGAGGTGAATGAAGTGACTAAAACTCAATCAACTTGCTAGAGGTTGATCGAATAGCTGGGAACTAACATCGAAGGTACCTTTTACCAGCAAGAGTTGCAGAAAACGAGCATACCAGATTTCATTTTAGTTGAAAAGATTCTCGAAACAAAAACGTTGAAGGGAAAAAATGTTACCTCATCAGATGGAATGGGTACGATGAGCAATTCGATTCTTGGTTGGATCAGAAGCCTACAGTTTTAGGATTGCTGGTGAAACAAAAGGCATAAGATGTTGGGAAAAAAAACGTCAAAATACCAGTATTACCTGGTCAATTATGGTTTCTATTGCCTGTTGAAAAAATGCATTACCTTTTTTATTAGCATTTTCCTTCTCAATGCTGTTCAATTCTAGAGAAAACAAACGCAGATCCTTCCAGTTCGCTGCCATCATATATAAATCGAAGCGGAGCGGCAATGCTCACCTTTTCGACACCTCTTTCGTGCCCAAATGGCGACTAGAGGGGAGGAGGGCAGGAGCAAGGTAATGTATTTTTTCACCAGGCAATAGAAACCAAAATTAACCAGGTAATACTGGTATTTTGACGTTTCTAGTTGTCTTGAAAAAATTCCATTACCTTTTTTATTAGCATTCCCATAGACTTCGTCAAGGCGGCGGGCGCCATTTGACAGGAGTCCCCTCAGGTAGCGACCGGTTCCCTTCACAGAATAGTCCATGTGTGTTCAAGGGGTTAGAGCATGCGACGGGCGGCAACAAATGACTCGACGCGATATAAGCCGTCGACTTGATGAGACATGTCACGGATGTAGTGGGAAGTGAAGACAGTAGGGTGGCGCCAGTAGGCAGATTCCATAATTTCGGTGATAGAAACGTTGCTGTAGTGGGCCCAGGAAGTGGAAATTGCCCGAAGTTCGTGGGCCACCACCCTGATGCCCTCCGTGACGCAATTTATGTCAAGTGCTTCATAGGCTTGGACAATGACGCTTTTGAGCCAGGTGGCAATCATCTGCGCAGAGGTTTGTCCAACCTTGTTACAGAACGGAAGAAAGAGCTGGGTGCGTCCTCTTCAAACGGGCTTGGACGCTTTAAGGTAGAAACGGACGGCCCATACAGGGCATAAGGTACGTTCCTGATCGTCACCCAATATGTTTGAGAGAGAGAGGGATGATAAAAGGATGAGTGCGTTCAGTTGGTTTTTGAATTTTTGCACGAAAGGAAGGTTGAGGGGTGAGAGTAACACCCTTGTAATCTGGCAAGAAAAAACAATCTCGTTCTGTTGCGGATAAGGCCTGTAATTCACTACATCGGAGACATGCAGCTAGAGCCACTAGGAACACAGTCTTCCTTGTGAGATGGCTAAGACGTGCGGAGGCTAGAGGTTCATAACGGGAGCTGTTAAGACGATGGAAAGGTCCCAGTCGGTAAAGTGTTTCCTGGCATGTGGACGTTCCAAGAGGAAAGAGTGGATTAAGGAAGAAATTTTGTAATCAGTAAGAAGGTCGTATTTCCAGCAGCTTTGAAAACTGCGTTTAGTGCAGAACGGTATACCAGGATTGTGGATCTTCGTAACCCGTCTTTAAACAGGGATGTTAAGAAACGGAGGAGGTCATGCAGAGGAGGGTCGATTGGATCAACCTGTTCTGCGATACACCAATGAAACCATCGTTTCCAGTGGATGTCATATATCCAAGTGGTGCAGGAGCGGACAGCTCATCAGGCGATGCGAGAGGCCTCGTCTTCAAGAATGCCTGTTGCGCAGAGGACTCGGACAATAGTAGACACCCATGAAGGCGTAGCGCCGGAGTGGTAGATCGTTCCGTTCTTCTGGGACAGGAGGTCCGGTTGAGCTGGTAGCTGTCGGGGTGAGTCGATGAGGAGGGTGAGGAGGAGTGGAAACCAAGCTGGCGCTGGCCAATTGGGTGCGATGAGGAGAAAGCGACCGCTGCATTTGGCAATCTTGCGGAGGACAAGCAGAAGGAGGCGCGGAGGGGGAAACACGTAGGCGTGGAGGTGATTCCAGTCGAGAGTGAGAGCATCCACTGCCCAAGCGCGGGGATCCGGTAATGGACTGGCGAATAGGGGAAGCCTGTTGTTGAATCTCGTTGCAAAGACGGAAGAGGGCATGACAGACCGTGGGATGTAAGGCCCACTCGCTGACCGGAGGTGCGCAGCGAGATAGAGAGCCGGCAATGACGTTTAGAGACCCCGGCATGTGGAGGGGGTAGGAGGTGGATGTGATGGAGGATGCAGAATTGATAAATCTCGGACGTTATCTGATGTAGAGTAAGGGAATGCCTCCCTCCGTCCTTGCAGAGGTAAGCAACAGCAGTGGTGTTGTCTATGTGAGCCTGCACAACCTGGTTCGCCAGGTAGTGTTGAAAATATTGCAGGCCTAGAAGAACTGCGCGCTTATATTCGGTTCTGGCTGCCAAACACCAATTAAGCAGCAAGGACCCGAGAGACTATGAAGCGTATAAAAGAACAGTAGATTATTCAACACTGGTCTTTCCAACACCGCTGGATTACATTGATGCTTTCGGGATAGCCAACTTAGATTTACCGATCAATGTGATCACTTAAATCGAAGAAAATGGGTTGTTTCGTGTTCATGCGAGCAGAAATATTAAAGGTAAAGGTAGATCTTCTTGTAATTACCAACGAAGAGTTAATCAATACCCACTACCACACCATAATCAACAATTATCACTACTATGCCGTCGTGAATATTGACGAATTTATTCAATACCAGGGATCGGCGAGCAATTCACAATACTACTGTAGAAACTGTTTCACTGCATTTCCGAAGGTATGTGTGAGAGAGGAACATGCACTAGAATGCTCAAGAATCTATCCATCACCTCAAGTTACAAAGTTACAATTCAAGAAATTTTCGAATTCTGTTAGGGCCAATACTCATTCGTATACTTTTAAGACCTACAAGTCTTTGTAATGCTTTCACCCAGTTTGTATTTAATCATTGCCTAATACAAAGATGTTTTATATTTCTCTTTTTCATTCCTCCCTGCACAGCATCGTTAAAATACGACGTCAGTTTCACCTCTGACAGTTTTGAAACTGCAAAACCATATACGCCTATTTCGAGTGCCTCCTCAAACCGATTGTATCCGCTCTACTAAATCCTTCCTTAAGCAGTTACAGTACGAAGAAAATCAACCATGCAGCTTTGGCTATGTCACAGTGGGGCCAGGACGGGAATGTAGAGCCGATTATTACCAGGAGAGGACGCTGTTGACATATTCCTCCAACACTTGGTGAAGGAAGCTCAACTATATGACGAAATATTCAAAAAAGTCCAGCCACTATGTCTGACTCTGGTCCAAGAGGTTGAATTTAACAATGTCATAACCTCATCTATTGTGAGGAGCCATTCAGTCTGAAAGATGTCAAAGTTCGGTATCACTGCCATATTGCCGGCCAGTACAGAGGAGCTTTTCACTCTAGTTGTAATCTAAATTCCCGGTACCGCACTATGTTCCCAGTGCTATTCCACAATTTGGAAGCTTATAATATGCAATAAGAACAGTGTACAAGTTTCCAAAAAAAGAGATGTCCTAGTAGACTAGGAGTAAAATCAGAAAATGCAACAAGTGGAGGTATTTTTTAGTAGAAGCGATAACTATTTTTTTTCTTAACAAAAATCATTTGAAGAAGTAAGATATAAACGTTACCAAATTTTCTTCGCAATTTCAAGACCGGAAATGAGCCGCCATCTTGGAAAAAAAAATAATAATAATAAATAATAAAAACACTTTAACCATCACGAGAGATGGTATGGACTACGGAAGGGAAATAAGCCAACTAACACCGTTCCAGCACAATTTAGAATCAAAAATCAATTTAAAACCAAAATGGCACCAGTGAATGGTTTTCTAATATTTTTTAATATCTTGGCTTTTACAAATCCGTTTTTCTTTTTCTTTACACCAAATAACATAATTTAAAACGTACTGCCTTTCATTATAGAATTATTACATCGATATTTTTAGTGGTTTACTAACAGATTTTAACTTAAAGACAAAATACATGGATTTGCTCATCCTACAACTTCGCCATAAACGTAGAATAACCTCTAACTCTTAGACAAATAGTTTTAATGCCTATGTAAATTCTTGTATTAGAGTATTACCTTTAGTTTGGTATATACAACCTCTATTTCCCTCCCATAGAAGTGAAGTAATGGTTACGCAAACATACGGGTAACATAGTATTTTTTATAAAGAATAGATAGGGAACAGAAAAGGGCCCGATTGCTCGCCGCCTGAAAAATCGAACAAATTTACACCAGTTATACTTTATTATACTGCAAATGAAAAAATAGGGGGTGACGCTGAATCTCCACCCTGAGAGGGGGAATGGGGAAGCATCACTCCCCTCTCCCCCCCCCCCCCCAAGTTTCTTTTACGTCTTAACCAACGTCTTACCATTCAAATCAATAACATACTGGTTAGACTCAATGTTAGCCAGAAAATTTGCTACAAGAAAATTTCAATGCATAATTAACGTAAAAATCTATCCTATGCTCTAAAATCGTGATTTATTTAACTCCCAATTTTCTAAGTACATCTGCAGTCTTCCTATTTAACTTAACTGGGTGTATTTGTGGGACATCTTAAATATGAGTCGCGTTATGGCCATTTTCCCATTTTATTTTTAAAATTCCGTTGTGCAGTACTACTTTTTTTCTACTAATGAAAATTAATAGTGGTTTTAGATATTTCAACATGCTGATTCTCATTATCCCATTCGTTTTGCTGTTTAACATGTCATTTAACAGCTGTAGACATGACACCCTGCATTTTAAATGGGATTCGGTTGACAGGCAAGACATGTGTGGTCCATGTATGATTTGTTTTATTATTGGATATGTGTACAAATTATGCATTTAAACTAATTTAATTTAATTTGTTTTACACTTGTTGGAAGGAATGAATACATATTATCCAATTAAGCCTAATTATAACATTAAATTAATTAGGGGGCTTACAGCGTGATTGAATTCGAAAATTCCTACCTCCTTTCACCTTTGTACATTATTAATTACTGAGTGAATGATGAGCTACATTAAAGGTCAATAGGTCTGATCCATTCTTCATAAATATCCTAGTTATGAAAATTAGGAAGGTTGCGAAAGTACATTTAATTCGAAAATCACTACGGATGTTTGACTGCTATGACATTAACACTTCACCTTTAAATCAGAATAGAATGGCCGCTGTGTATGATAAATAAATTTATTCAGCCTTGGTGGAAAGAAGACATCGCAACCTTTCAGAAAAGTCTAAGTATGGTCTTTTAAGTTAAGTAGTACGCATGATACATTCTAGTCGAAAATCGTGACATTTTGACTGTTATGACATTGCTATTGCGTTTTTAAATGGAATAAGATAACCCCTATGTAAGATAATAACAGGGGAAAATTTGGTAATTTCCCGAAAACGAACAATCAGCTCATTTTTTTTACCAACTATACTGCACTATGTTAATTTTAAGAAATGTCGTATGTTACCCATATACTTGCGTATCCATTACTCTACCAAGTTCTATGGGACCGAAATAAATGTTCTATATGCCAAATTAAAGGTAATTCTCTGTACTACAAGAACAGATATGCATTAAAACGATTGGTCTAAGTGTTATAGGTTTATTTACGTTTATAGCGTAATTTTACGATGAGCAAATACATGTTTTTATCTTTAGGTTAAATATGTTAGCAAATCATTAAAAATATCGAAAGTGTTAATACGTAATGAAGGATAGTACGTTTCAAATGCTTTTATGTGGTGCAAAGAAAAAGAAAAACGGGTTGGTGTAAGTCGAGATATTAAAAATATTAGAATATCTCTCACTGGTGCCATTTTTTTCCGAGATGGCTGCTTATTTCCGGTCTTAAAATTGCAATGAAAATTTGGTAACGTTTATATCTAGCTTCTTCACATGCTTCTTGTTCAGTAAAACAGTAATTGCCACTTCTACTAAAAAATGCCTTTAACTCCTAAACTATGGCCTTTTCTGAATTCTTCTCCTAGACTATAGCGAAGAACTTTTACAAACAACTTAACAACAGTATTTTTGGTACGACGCTGGAACAGAAGCAGAAAAGACTGACTGTCAAGGTCTCCAAGCAAGCAGGCCATCAACGTGGATTCGTGTAAGGTATTGCATGACAATCTGGTACAGCTCAAATTAAAACAAACCAACGTGGTGTGTGATCTTCCAACTTATTTGGGGCCACCATGCTCGAGTTATCTAAACTCCTTCTGTACTAATTTCATTACTGATACATAAAGCTCCAATACGAACATCGAGCAAAACTGTTGATCACAGACACAGATTCCCTATGCTATTCCATTGAAACCGAGGACGTGTACGAGGACATGCTTGAAAATATTAGCTTATTCAATACTAGCGACTACGATCCATGGCACCGGCTGGTCTGCAACACCAACAAGCAAGTGTTGGGCAAGATGAAAGATTCTACGGCTATAGTACTGATAAAAGACTTTGCTGGATTGTTCAGCAAAATGTATTTGTTTAAGACCTTTGAAGCGGAAACGAAAAGGGAGAAAGAAATATCCATGAGTTTCATGAAAAATCATTTAAACCACGAAGATTATAGAATGGCTCTCCTAGACCCAACGATAACTTCGAACCCTGAAGATTACAAGTTGACCCACGTATACCCTAAACCGAGAGGGAGCTGATTGAAGATTGCGAGCTGGCTACGACCGAGGTGAATAAATTCCTACTGTCAGCTTAAGATGACAAAAAATTCATCATAAGTGAAGTCAAAACTTTAGCCATCGGACAGTGCGACAGCAAATATATTTCTTATGAAGAGAATGATTATTATATCGATCCCTCTTTGATACCTGATATCTGTGATGAAGTATCATCAGTATCTTCATGGGATTCGGACAATGTAATTTGTGATGAAGAAACAGAGACTCAGTAGAATGGAGAGGAAGTAGAGCAAAGGATAAATGAACTTCAAAATGCTGATGCTAGTGCAGCTAAGATGAAAGATTGCGGATGGGGACAGCAGGTGGATTAAGTTGCAAAATCCAGACAAGTGAAGAAGATAAAGAGGGCTAGAAAACAGTCGATACGATAGGAAGAGGCCGGCCACATTATTCCACTCCAGAAAAATATAAAACAAAATGCTGAAAAAGAAAGACGAGCAAGAATCACAGAAGAGGAGAAACTAAAGTTGAGGGAGAAAAAAAGCTTGGCTCAAAGAAAGCGAAGAGAGAAAAAGAGATGGATGGGTGTTGAGAGAAATAAATTAATAGTGTTTGCATAAGTAAATTGTGTTAGTAACTGTATAAAATAATTTGCTAATGAAATTTTTTTAATTATTAAAGAACAGCCTCTAAAATCTATTCTCATCACTGAAGCCAATTGCGGTTATTTTATGCTGAGATTGAAAGTGGACCGACGCTCGTTTTTAACAAACCGGCCAGCCTTACCACCGATTTGAGACTTAACAGGTCAGTACTCAATCAGTGGAAGGAGAAATCGCAGCCTAAGGATGAAAAAGAAAATATGCGTGCGTGGAAAGGTTGTGAAAGTACAGATGTGGGTCCATGCAGAAGCTTTACGGATCCAGCTTGAAACAACTCTTCGAGCCGTTCATCGAAATACCCGGAAAATTATTAATTAATTAAAACTGCATACACAAAAAACAGCTGCTTACAACAATATTGGAACTCGACAACAGCAACAAATGAACTTCTGATGAAATCTTAAGATGAAATCACTACATTGTACAGTGACAAGAAAAGGATCAGTGTACGATTTGCAAACGACGACACGCAAGTACACTTCATCGAATATGGCCCTACGGCTGCCCGCGCACTGACCGACTTGGCCGCGCGGTCAGGTCGCTGCAGCCAATGAGAATGCACGTTTATGTAAAACCATACACTAATAATTTTTATCGGCTGTAGAATTCTGGCCACGCGGCCAAGTCAGTCAGTGCGCGGGCGGCCTTAAACAACAGCAGTGGTCACATTGATGCAACTATCGTTTTCTGAATGGTCCAAGCTCTTAACACATTTTGAGCATCGACAAAATAACAGGAAAGGTTCCCGAATAGAAGAAAAAATAAATTTTAGAAGCTCTACTTGAAGCTATTTTTGCTGTAGTCAGGTCCCCAAGATGCTATACTACATGACTGTCATACTACGTGGTGAGCAACCTTCACCACAAGATTAGACCGTATAGATATTTTTGCCTGCAAACTTCAAAAAGGTTTCGAGGTGAGGTTTGGGTGAACATGTCAGGTTGGTAAATATTATATCACATTATTTGTGAGGTAGACCCATTACATATTATTGAGCAATGCACGGTGCTTGCCTCTGTTTACTGGAATTTAAAATCATTCTCAACGAATAATTTTTGTCATTCTCTTGCATGAATTTACTTGATCAATCCGTTGTACGATTGATAAAAGGAAAACGTTTGGAATGATGCTTCCTTTAAAATAAATCCTGTGATGCACATCGTTTTTATGATCATAATTTTTTTGAATTTGGTGAACTTGGTAGCACATGAAATTTAACATCACTGCTGTTAGTAATTACTACTACAAAACCCAGTAGTAATTTTGTAGTAAGTTATAAGTGTGATGTCCTAGGCGGGGACACACCTTAGCCCAGCGTGGGCACCAATGGTAATAAACACACGGACTACCAGAGTGTAGGCTACAGCTGATAAGACAGCGTACTTCCTGTTTACTTCTCTTTAAATACAATTATAACAGGAAGTCATGTGATGCAACTTAATACAATATATAATTATAGAAGAGCCTATTAGTAGTTAAAGGGGTATCTTGGTAGGGTTAACATATTGACATGAAATTGATGGCTGCCATTGTGGAGCACACAAGTGACGACTCCACAATGCAGCGAGCGAAAAAAAAAACAGAAAAAAAAATAATCTAAGCCTAGCTGGAAATAAAATCATGATTACGAAGGCAAGATGTATTTTTTAGTGCACTACCTATTTTTAAAGAAAGATACATAATTTTTCGCTTTCGAGGAAAAACTAAACACTATTTTTGAAAGCTGTTTTACAAAAATAAAGAACTGAAGATGTACATGATTAAGCAAAAAATTAAACATTAATAAACTGGCTGAAAACTTGCCAGTTTTAAATTTCTGTTTTGGTTTCTAGAGCAATTTTACAATAAATTTTAATGTTGTTTTAATTTTCATAGCCTTTTTTGGTTAATTTTCTTTTTGCAGCAACCATTTCTGCAGCTGAAACGCTACAGCGTTGCTGTGGACAAACATCTGGATTAGGCTTCACCGGAGTGTGAATTGCGGCTCCAAGCAATTTTTTGTTCCGATGTCGGAAGTGTTTAGGTACATGAAAAGACAAAAAGATACAAAAAAGATAAAATCGTGAAATCAATTTTTCACACGAACAACAAAATACACTTACATTTTTACCTAATTTTAAAGGTGGACATTTTTAAAATTAACAGAGCCAATTCTCTGCACGAACAACCAGGGGACAAAACGTTTTAGCGTTACTCGCTACAGTTTAAAAAAGAACTATCATTTAATTCACATATAACGGATTACAACAAAAAAAAACGAAGAAGTTGTAGCCAAATGGTAATTTTACAAAAAAACTACAAATTGAGCTTGTCTGGAGCTCTACGCAGTCTCTTTGAACGTTGAGCATTTTGAAGCTGCGCTGCAATGTCAACCTGTGTTGGTGAAAGCACAACTTTGCGTTTATTGGGATTCGGTTTCGCTTTTTTGTTAGCATGACCTGGCTTCGGTGGTGATTGCTTAGTGGACGGTGACGTAATAATCGATGGAGATTGCGACCTTTCTGGCTTAGAATTTCCTTCAAGAGGGGCGCTGGTAGTAGCCAAAGGTGATTGGTTATTTACGTTAGGAGACTCATCCACTTCGTGTGTGTGGGGTAATTTCGCTGGAGATTTCCTGCCACCTGGTGACTTGCGATGTAAATTCTCAGGTGATTTTTCAAGCTGTTGGATTGGTGGAATTTTTCCCTCAGTAATAGAAATTGACTTTCTGGATTGGCCGAGAGATCGACGCTCAGGAACTACGTCAGCGAAACTTGGCTTTTCACGTTGTTTGCTGCCAAAAGACATGCGTTTGAAATTTGAGTGATGTTGCTCATTATTATTCACGAAAGAATTACTGCTTTTCGCCGTCGAAACAAGTGCGTTTGGAGGCTGTTCTGGATAATCATTTTCCGCGGTATGTAACCTTAGCTGTTCGCGATGTTTGCGAATCGTATTACCGTTAGTATCAACGATAGTATAGGACTGATTTTCACATTTTTGGTTAACCATACCGACTGACCATAGCCTGTCATTTGTTGTTGAAAAGTCACGATACCAAACCTTTTCACCTATTTGATACGTTTTCAACTCACGATGGTGGGTGCTCTGTACTTGTTTTAATTGTTTACGGCGTACGGCTGCAATAGGGTCAGGGAACAATAAATCCAGCCGAGACTTTAATTCTCGGTTAAAATATAATTTTCCGGGTGTTGCTTGCGTGGTAGCGGAGATAGTGATTCGTGCTGATAACAAGTAAGAATTTATACTCTCTTGAATAGTAGACCCCTGTCGCCGCGCGGCCTTGTAGACTCTCTTGAAATTACGGACGTATACCTCAGCCAAACCGTTGGTCCAAGGCGCAAAACTTGGCCCGGTCATGTGCCTAATTCCGTTGGATTTTAACCAACTTTGGAATTCTGCTGACAAAAATTGGGCAGCATTGTCCGTAACTAAGCTGTCCATTAAACCATATAAAGCTATATGATTGTTTAAAACGTCAATGACACGCGCGGACGTTGTTGACTTCATTTTATGCACAAAAGGAATTTTTGAATGTGCGTCTACAAGAATGAAAAACATGTAATTGTCCATCGGGCCCAAAAAATCAGCGTGTAAGCGATTGTTGGGTTTTAGTGGATATTCCCACGTATGCTTAGGACCTGCCGTTTGAGTATCTTTATACTCTTGACAATTTTGGCACGATTTGACTTTATTTTCAATGTCAGAGTCAATCTTAGGCCACCAGACTTTTTGTCTAGCTAAACTTTTCAATTTAACTATGCCTAAGTGAGCACTGTGTAGATCTTTCAAGATTTGTCTCCGCAAGGCCGTCGGCACCAGGACTCTATACCCCCAAAATAAGGTTTCGTTTTCGACAGAGATTTCAGCACGACGTGTGAAGTACGGTAACAGATCGGGAATTTCGCATTTGTCAGGCCAACCATGGTTCACATAACGATAAACTTTTGAAAGGATTTTATCACGTTTACTTTCAAGAACGAGTGTCTCGTTTAAAACTGGAAGATTAGAAATAGTTTCTAAAGCAAGAATATTGTACTGCTCTTCTGCTTTCTCGAATTCCTCGGTATTTGGGAGGGGAAGGCGCGATAAAGCGTCTGCCGTCAAATTAAGTTTACCGGGAATGTGTTGGAATTCGTAATCGTAAGCATTAAGCATCACTGCCCAACGCTGAACCCTGGCGGCTGCCATCTGCGGTATTCCTTTTTTAGGGCCAAAAATCCAAACTAAAGCCTTCTGATCAGACTGCAGTATGAATCGCTGACCATAAACGTATTCATGAAACCGTTTCACTCCCCAAGCCACGCTGAGCGCTTCCCGGTCAAAATGCGAGTAGCCTCTTTCCACTTGAGTGAGTTTACGTGAAGCGAAAGCTATCGGCCGTGATTCACCGTTTTTCATGACATGCATCAGGCACGAGCCTATTCCGTAGGGTGAGCCGTCACAAACGAGCTTGAGCTTTAATTTCGGATCGTAATGAACCAGAACTTTTGATTTAAGAAATAATTCTTTTACTTTACTCACGGCTCGGTCGCATTCTGCCCCCCAAACCCACTTCACACTTGGGCTTAACAAACGTGTTACTGGTGACAGAATATGAGCGAGATTCGGTAGATATTTTGAGTAATGGTTTACAAAACCCAGAAAGCTCTGTAGCTCTTGAATACATGTTGGGTTAGGAGCGTTTGTGACTGCTTCGATAACCTCAGGGAGTGTATGCAAGCCTTCTGCATTTATCATGTGGCCTAAATATTTTAATTCAGGCCGCGACAGTTTGCACTTCTCGATCCTAAGTTTGGCTCCTGCATCTTGTAAAGCATTTAACAGTTTATTTAACGATTCGTCATGCTCACCCCCCTTCCCGCTCACCAGGATGTCATCATAAAACGGGAGACATTTGGGGATTTTACTGGTGACTTGAGTCATTACCCTCTGGAAAATTCCAGGACTGGACGCCAGGCCCAGGGGTACACGAAGCCATCTAAACAAACCCAGGGGTGTATTTATTGTCAAAGCTTCTTGTGACTCTTTGTCGAGTTCAATTTGCAGAAATGCATCCTTAAGATCGATAAGGGAAAAAGTGTCACTGCCTGCTAATTCACTGAATAATTCTGCGGCCGTGGGAACTGGATAGTGGTCGACTTCGAGTTGAGGGTTCACGGTGGTTTTATAATCACCAATCACTCGGATTTGACCATCCGCTTTGTGAACTATGACGATCGGCGTAGACCACTGAGAAGTTTCCACAGGCTCTAGAATTCCAAGGCCAACCAATCTACGAATTTCTTGGTTAACCTTTTCTTTAAGTGCTAACGGAACCGGTCTTACACGACTGTACACAGGCTTGGCATCAGGTTTTAAATGAATTTTGGCTTTAAAATTCTTAAACTTACCCATGCCTTCAGAAAATAGCTCCGGGAAACCCTTCACTATTTCGGAAGTGTCAACTGGCGTAATGCTAGTTTTAATTTTCTTAACACTTTTCTTAGGTTTCACTTTCGTTTGTAGGTCGTAAAAAGGATGGAAATTAACTCGAAAAATAGAAAGCCAATCCTTTCCCATTAATGCAGGTTTATATAATTTTGAAACTAAAGCATCCAAATGTTCGATTTGACCTTGAACTTCAACCTTCAGACTTACAGTGTAAATCGTGTTCTCAATTCCGTCAGTGTATGAGTGTATCGAGTACGGACTGAGTTTTAAAGGACAGTCCGCAAAATATTTTTGATGCCACTCAATAGGGATAATGGATGCATCTGCCCCGGAATCAAGTTCCATTTCTAGCTTGACACCATTTAGGCAGACTGGCATTTTCCATTTATGGATTTTCATAGAATTAACTACTACTATTATTTTGTTGGTTTGTAGGGGAATTGAAATCTGGTCCGCAGCCTGACTCAGTCCAAGAGTATTATTTTTCAGTACAAGATAGTCGTTGTCTGAATCATCATCAGACCCGGAACCAGACTCTGAATTTTCGGCTACAACATCCTGGTCTTCTTCACTATCACTTTCGCTATCGCGTTCGAGTTTGTTGACGCGTTTTTTGTAGCTATACTTTTGTTTAGTGTTCGGCCTAGCCTTAAAATTTGTGCTAGAACTTGCTTTAGGGTG
>JAHWFP010028224.1:30399-57829 GCA_023313725.1 Lithobius niger
ACTTCCTGTTTACTTCTCTTTAAATACAATTATAACAGGAAGTCATGTGATGCAACTTAATACAATATATAATTATAGAAGAGCCTATTAGTAGTTAAAGGGGTATCTTGGTAGGGTTAACATATTGACATGAAATTGATGGCTGCCATTGTGGAGCACACAAGTGACGACTCCACAATAAGTAATACAATGCGATCATATTTTGGGTAAATAAATCTTATTTTTACGGCTTGTACCAGTAATAATTACAAACTGAAGTTTTACTAAGGTAGAAGGTAACCATTTTCAGAAACATCCAGCAATCACCAATAAATAAATACTTTTACTTACCGTAATTGCTCGGAAGTGCTTCTTCTGCAGCGGCAACAAATTGTGTTTATTTTGAAGAAGAACATAACTTTGCATTGCAGCAGACAAACTTAATTCTCTATGTTCTTTGCTCTGGATGAGTTTGAGATCATATTTGGTGAAAGGATTAAGGTTCGGAGGATCAAATTCCCCAAGGCGCATGCGCACATAGAAAAGGGGTTTGGCAGCCTCCTGGAGTTGTTCAAATGTAACTAACTTCTTCTGTAGTGCAATAGGTAGGTACGTGAAAGTACTCTTTGGGTTGCTACTGCTGAGTCCTAGATTGGTTCCTGTAAAAAATGTGTACATTGTGTATGAACTTATCAGAAACAATATTTACAAACCAGTTCGAAGTAGGAAAAACAAGGATTCACGAACACTACTTCAGTAATTTCAGGTGTATGTATAAAGATTATTTATAACAATCAATCTAAAAAAAGACATAAATAAATAACGAAAGACTAGAAAATAGTTTTTGGCGAGCGAGAAGGTCTTGTTGAGTTAATGTGCCCTCAGATAGAGGAAGGATAGAAATGTGTGAGTGACGTATGCAGTAATTAGAAGAGAACCAGTTTTCACAAGCTGCCTTTAGCCACCGTACAGCAAAAGAGTGGAAAAATCTGGACTGCTCATACAAAATTAATTATTTCACCAACGAGCTAATTAGGCCTATGTACGAAAAATTGCCGGCCCTCCAGGATGGACTGGCTGAAATTTGTTTCTATTGCCTAAGGAAATATAAATTACCTGTAAATTTTGGTATTCAGTTCCTCGAATGCTGATTTTTCCGTAGTGGTTTTCGAATTGCTTGTAGCCACCAGCTTCGTAACCCGAATGAGCATGCGTCAACACATCCCTCCTATTAAGTGCTGCGGTGCGAAAGTTTGGCATTATTTTTCCTCTCGATATGGTCAAGGAGGTGACTCAAGAGGGAAGGTAAAGTGGGTAAGGTAATGTATATTTTCCTAGACAACAGAAACAAATTTCAGCTGGCCCATCCTGGGTGGGGGGTTAGTAAATTTGTGTTGCTTATTGCCAAAGGAAAATATACATTACATGTGAATTTTGGCATTCACAGTTTGACCTCGTCAAAGTTAGGTTGCGAGCACCGCCTTGACGGGCAACCCTAGCGATCTGGCTCCCCCAAAAAGTTAACAATTTGCACTTTATTTAGAAAACAGATAAAACAGGGAAATTTGTATCGCTTTCGTAAAATTTGGTGGCCCTGGTAAAGGCCATTTGTTTCAAGATCTTGCTTCTGTTTCTGAGTGCTTGGGGGGGGGGGGGCTGACAACACATTTGGCTGTGCTGATGGGTCCCAGACGGTGTAGTTCATTGGCTAGCTTCGACATCTCTCTGAAGTAATGTGACGTGAAGACGGAAGTGCTTCTCCATGATGCTACTGTAAGATCTCTGGTACTGGGATGCTGTTGTGGAAAACCCATGATGTGGAGATTGCCCTCAGGTCATGTGCTGTCACCATGATGTTGTTGACGGTTGGCTTTATACACACTCAAGATAACGTTTTTAATCCTGCTTGCGTTGGTGCCTGTCGATGTTTCCCCGAAGTCTCTTTTGAAGGGGAGGAAACGTTGGCTTCTGCTCCTGCGACTTTCATTGCTGTCTGTCCTGTCAAGGTAGAAACGGAGCACTCGAACTGGGCAGAGGAGACATTTTGATTCATTGTCAATGATGTTGGTAAAAACAGAAATGATGATTGGCTTGGTTGGTTCAGTAAGTTTCTAAGTGTTAGCACGAAAGGTTGGCCTGGGAATCACATCAACTGCTTTGAAATTGGGGGTGAAGATGCAGAATGCCGGATGTGCTGATAAGGCTTGCAGTTGACTGCAACGTAGGCTTGCCCCAAGTGTTGTTAGGAATACTGTTTTGCGGGTTAGGACGTTTATGTGGCAGTTTTGCATTGATTAGTAAGGTTCTTTCATGAGGGATTCCCAGACAATGGACAGGTATCAGTCTCGAAAGACTCGATGAGTTGCGAGGCGTTCAACCTTGAATGATTTGATGATGGAGGAGATCCAGAAGTCGTCAAGAAAATTGGTGCAGCCGGCTGCTTGGAAGACTGATATCAGTGCTGAGCGGTAAACCAGGATTGTTGAGCCTTATAGGCCTTCCTTGAACAGGTCATTGAAGAAAATTAGAAGTTCGAACAAAGGGAGATTGACTGAATTGACGTTCCTTCTGTCACACCAATGAAACCATTTCGTCCAGTGGCTGTCGTAGTTTCTGTTGGTCAAACACTAATGGCCTTGGTGGCGATGCGAGTTGCTTGCTCTTCATGAATTCCTGATGCTTTGATGAGTCTGATGATAGTAGCCA
Source organism: Lithobius niger (assembly GCA_023313725.1). Lineage (NCBI taxonomy): Eukaryota > Metazoa > Arthropoda > Chilopoda > Lithobiomorpha > Lithobiidae > Lithobius > Lithobius niger. The sequence continues at coordinate 33,085 of JAHWFP010028224.1, forward strand.
CCCGTGTAGGTTCAAAGTTGTTACGTTTGGGTGGAATTGGGTTCCCCCGTTGTGATCGCAGGTCTGGAATCGTTGGTAGACTACTTGGGTCCACCATGAGGTTCAGAAGTTAAGGAAATCAAGCTGCCGATGGCCAACTCAATGCGATGAGTAGGAGTAATCCTTGCGTCTGCATTATCTTTTGAAGAACTTGTGGCAGAACTTTGAAAGGAGGGAAAAGGTAGGCGCATAGGTTCTTGTAAGTGAAGGTTAATGCATCCACTGCCCATGTTTGCTCATTGGGGACTAGATTGATGAATTGGGGAAGAATGGCATTGTGCCTCGAGGCGAAGAAGTCATTAATTGGCTTATATTAAGTTTTGAAAAGATACTCGCAAATGGATTTCTTTAGGGTCCATTTCCCTGAAGGAAATTTTTGGAGACAGACAGAGTCTGCAATCACATTCCTGTTGCTCGTAATATGAAGAAGCATAATGGTCTTCTTCAGTTCTGTGCACAGTCTGAAGATTGACAAGGTTATTCGTGAAGTAGGCGGGATCTCGTTCCACCTTCATTCTATGTGGAGACTACTGCTGTGGGTGTTGTCTGCTTCTACTTGCACAACTTTTTCCGTGACTAGATGTTGAAAATGGCGTAGGGTGATGAGGACCGCTTTCAGTTCTTAGACGTTTATGTGGTCTTGATCTTGATCGGTCAATGAGCCCGATAGTTCGTGGTGAGCTATGTGTGCCTCCCAGTCCTCCAAGGAGGCGTCGGTGAGGAGAAGGAGGTCAGGGTGGAGCTCGTGGAGTGGAACCGTCTGCGAGAGGGCATGGAGTATGCAGACGTCTGACCACCACAGAAGGGTCTCAGTTGGAAAGTGTATGCTTGTTGGTTCAGAGAGCTTCGGTTGATATGGCTGTTTTCTTCACATATCGATGCAATAGTGGCAGAAAGGTCTGGTCATCCACTTCCCGTAGAGGACAAGATTTGCCATGTAGTCCATCTTGCCAATGAGGGAGTTTAATTCCTTGAGGGTGTGGCCTGGCTTCTGACGAAAGGCATGTGCTTGAGTTATGATGTCTTCTATCGTGTCTGGCGAAGGCATCACTGTTGCAGAGTCAAGGTTGAATGAGACTCCTATAAGATGAAATCTCGAGATGGAGTGAGTCTCAAATGTGGTGAGCCCACGCTTATACCAAACTGTGACAATTTATAACATAATTCTTTATGCGACACACAATTGAATGTTTTTGTGAAGTTCAAAAACAGAACGTCAGTTGGTGCACCCACATCAACACTATCAGTCCAGTCATTCCAACAATGGAATAGCTGCATTGTAGTAGAACGTCCAGTAACAAATCCAAACTGATTTGTGACAATTAAATTATGCACATTCAAACTCTTGCTGGACTGTAAGATGAATTTAATACGTACAGGAAATGAGAAAAGGACCAGAGTATGATTTACAAATAACGACACGCAAGTACACTTCATCGAATACATCCCTAAGACAACAGCTGCAGTTGCTTCGCGTCTGGTTTGTTTAGGAGCCAGTCTTCCAGATAAGCACTTGCTGCACTCTGGTTTTGATGAAGGAGGTTTCGGATGGGTTTTAATTAAAGCGTGAAGACCTTGGGTGCTGCATTTAGGCCAAAAGGAAGGCGCTGGAACTCGTAGACTCTGTTGTTGTACATGTAGTGGAATAGATGATAAACTGCTGCATGTAGTGGAACGAGAAAATATGCGTCCTCCAAGTCTATTGATATGGTCCAATCGCTTGAGGTAATGATTGGCGAATAATGTCCAGTGTTTCCATTTTGAAATGGCAATTTTCCATTATGCGGTTTAGTGTTTGAGGTCGAAGAAATGAGTTTTTTTCCACCTGACTTCTTTGGTCGAAGGAAGCCAGAGCTGTAGAAGCCCGTTCTTAGTGGGTTAGAGCTTTCTTTTACGTCACCTTTCAACAGGAGGTCCTGTATTTCGAATGAGAAGCGAGGGTTTGTTGGAGATGCAAATTACCACGGAGGGGAAGAGATGAGAACTGGTTTGCAGATGAAAGTGGGACGGAAGCCATGGTGGACGGAAGCAATGGTGATTCAAAATGAGTTTTTCCCAAGCTGGAAGAAAGTGGCGAAGACGGCCTCTGACTGGTAGTGACGAAACAGATTTTGTGTCATTGGTTGCTGCGAGGCCTACCTTTTGCTCCCAGAGAAGAGTAGCGGCTGCGTCTGTCAGGAGCGGTGTTGCGGATGTTTCGTCCTTTGCTTCTGTAGGATGGTTTAAAACGAGAGGACTGGCTGTCATTGTGGTATCTGAAGTAGGAGTTCTCTTTGTTGTTCTGGTAATGTCTTGGTTTCAGCCTTGGTGGAAAGGCTTGGAAGCTTTGGTGAAGGGTGTGTGTTGTTGTTTCTACTTGTTTTTTTTTTTTCAGTTTCCATGAAACGTCGAGATGTGGTGCCAGTTTCGGGATTAAACCAGGAAAGAGCGCATCGGATTCAGTGAGTCCCCTGACAAAATAAAGTGGGGCAAAAACGCAATAAAAAGTATTGTGTGGGGGACAACAAATTCCTTGACCGTTGTCTTGTGGAGGCAACAAATTAACAGTGAAAGGAGACAAAAGATTTCGTATCTCCTCACATTTACAACCCCCTCCTGCTTATATTACAAAGTAAACAAGTCCAGCTGAAACCAAAAATGTGAAACCTGATGACTTATCAGTCCGGAATGGTTGCACGGATTTGCTGCACCACTCTCGCCTCTCTTGTCCCCTTCTCGACAACACCGTCTCTTCCCTCTGACTGTTTTCTCAGTAATCCGTCATCTTTGTGTCAAGTTTCAAAACTGGACAGAGAGCGGTCGGGTTAGCAATGGATAAGAAGCATGTCCAAGCAAGTGGTTCGAGCCATAGGAAAAAAAAAAGACGGAACGGGGTGAAGAAGAGGCGGGTTTATGGAACACTTGAAAAAAAAAATTCTTAGGACATCTGTGGCAGATGCAACTGACAAGAATACTAGGTAAGAGCAATTTTTAAATGTATTTTTATATTTAAATTTAAGTTTTTTAATTTATTTTGAAACGAACGTGCAAATCATAAAACTGCATGATATTTTATGTAGTAATTTAGGGTGCAGCCTAAAATTTAACACTAATTTATTTTGTATTTAGTGTTTGTTTATATACATATTTTCTTATTTAAGTAGGCATTATTAAGTGACTAGCTACATCGTTCGCATCGTTCGCTCCATTGGCGTCGATCCATGCTTCATGTAATTTCTTTGATTCCAAGAGCATCACAAAATCAATATCTGATTACTTCGACGCAAATTAATTGCAATTTCTGGTCACAGTTCGTCTGTCGCATTCCTAATCACGCCTGCATTTCATCTACATCATTAAAAATCAAAACATACGATTTGTTTATTTGCACGTTTGTTTGTCTATTCCTGCAGAAGTAAGCCCCCTACGAAGATGAGAGTTAATGAACAGCACTGGCCGTAACTAAATGGCAACAACAGGGGACGCAACATGTGGTGTTGTTGCCCCCCCCCTCCCTCCCACCGTCGATCGTTAGCAGATAAGAAGTTTGGGAGGGACCAAACAAATTCAGCTAGGGAGTCTGGGGGAGTGCTGTAAGCTCCCTCAGCGAGGTCCAGAAGCTGAAGCATTTTACAGTTTTTTTAAAGTAATTTCTGGCTTCCGGAGCGCACATTTGCAGCATATTATCAGGAAAATTTGGGCATGTTACTTAGTCATTCTTCAGTATGACAGGTTTTGTAAATACCCAATATTGTGACTAAATTTTGTTTCGTTAATGCACGTTTCTAGGCAAAATCAATTGTATTTTTATAAGTATCATAATATATATTATTTCAAACTAACCCTATATAATTGAGGTTTGAAAAATGTTGTTGCTCACTTTCAGATGGTACAAAAAAGTTGACGGAATTCTTAATAAGATATGTTGTAAAAAGATTTAATTGATGTCTGTGTGCAAACAGGAAAAGGGCGACTAGGTAATAAAAAGGCTAAATAATAGTTTTCAGTTTTGCCACGGTGATGATGGGTAATAGAAGAAGGATGACTAGATAAATAAAACGGCATTCTGAATTTTCCTGCTAATTAAGCATATTTTTGTGAGGTAAGGGAAACCCCTCCCGTATGGCCCTCCTTTGCCCATCTGTGGATTCGGACATAACCCTAAACTTAGCCGAGACAATGCTTTGCATGTTTTGACTTATTCTGACTACTGGGGAACACTACCAACGGCAAGTTACGGTATCCTCAGGAAAAGTAGACTTAGGGACCGTTCATTTTTTATCAACGGGGGTGGGCTGGCGGATTGTCGTCGCAAGTACAAACAAAATTCAGGACCCCCCAGGGAAATTTCTGGCTAAGATCATGTTTCTGATATTAGGTAGGTGCAGTAGTTTTTTTTCTGAAACCGTGTCGCACAAGAACAAGAACAAGAACAATCACAACAACAAGAAGTGAACAGTTTTCAAATTTACGTGTGGCTCCCACGTTTACGCTTGCACGGAATTGCATATAAGTTGGTGTGGAGTTGAGAAAAGTTGCTATCTCCTATCTGGCCAAGTTTGGTCGAAATATATTGACTAGAAACGGATAAATTAATAGTTTTAGTTTTGCTGGAGAGAGGACTTCAATCATATACTAGCCGTGTATGATAATGACTAACAATGTTATTGCTGTTTTTACTTTATTTTTTGGAAAGCCATTGTTGACACGTGTTATGAACTTTGAGATTGCAGTTCAATGTACGAATGTAGGAAAAAACTTGGTTACCAAAAATAAAACTTAGAAAGGACGACACATTTTACATCATAGTACACACAAATCTTAAAATTGGTTTTGTTTCAAGTGACTGATGCACGAAAAAAAGCAGACCTAAAGGTTTAAAAGGTTGCTAGATTCCTCTTTTGAAACTCGGAAGAGCGTGGATTGAGCGAGCAAAGCGAGCAATTTCCACGTAAAATAAACCTTTTCAATGAGTTTAATGAGGTGTCACAAGCGTTCATTTACTCTCATCTTCGTAGGGGGCTTACTTCTGGAGGAATAGACAAACAAAAGTACAAATAAACAAATCGTATGTTTTGATTTTTTTAATGATGTAGATGAAATGCAGGCGTGATTAGGAGTGCGACAGACGAACTGTGACCAGAAATTGCAATCAATTTGCGTCGAAGTAATCAGACATCGATTTTGTGATGCTCTTGGAATCAAAGAAATGACATGCAGCATGGATCGACGCCAATGGAGCGAGCGATGCGAACGATATGGCTAGTCACTTAATAATGACTAGTTAAATAAGAAAATATGTATATAAAAAACACTAAATACAAAATAAATTAGTGTTAAATTTTACGCTGCACTCTAAATTACTACATAAAATATCATGCAGTTTTATGATTTGCACGTTCGTTTCAAAATAAATTAAAAAACTTAAATTTAAATGTAAAAATACATTTAAAAATTACTCTTTCCTAGTATTCTTGTCAGTTGCATCTGCCACAGATGTCCCAAGAAATTTTTTTTCAAATGTTCCTTAAACCCGCCTCTTCTTCACCCCGTTCCCTCTTTTTTTTTCCTATGGCTCAAAACACTTGCTTGACATGCTTCTTATCCATTGCTAACCCGACTGCTCTCTGTCCAGTTTTGAAACTTGACACAAAGATGACGGATTACTGAGAAAACAGTCAGAGGGAAGAGACGGTGTTGTCGAGAAGGGGACAAGAGAGGGGAGGGTGGTGCAGCAAATCTGTGCAACCATTCCGGACTGATAAGTCATCGGGTTTCACATTTTTGGTTTCAGCTGGACTTGTTTACTTTGTAATACAAGCAGGACGGGATTGTAAATGTGAGGAGATACGAAATCTTTTGTCACCTTTCACTGTTAAGCCCCCACAAGACAACGGTCAAGGGATTTGTTGCCCCCCACCCACTACTTTTTGTTGCGTTTTTGCCCCACTTTATTTTGTCAGGGGACTCACTGAATCCCTTGAGTTCCCGTTAGTTAAGGTACTGGTTACGGCACTGCAACCCATTCATGAGTCCAATGCGCTCTTTCCTGGTTTAATCCCGAAACTGGCACCACATCTCGACGTTCATCGAAACTGAAAAAAACCAAGTCGAAACAACAACATAAACCCTTCACCAAAGCTTCCAAGCCTTTCCACCAAGGCTGAAACCAAGACATTACCAGAAAACGAAGAGAACTCCTACTTCCAATACCACAATGACAGCCAGTCCTCTCGTTTTAAACCATCCAACAGAAGTAAAGGACGAAGCATCCGCAACACCGCTCCTGACAGACGCAGCCGCTACTCTTCTGTGGGAGCAAAAGGTAGGCCTCGCAGCAACCAATGACACAAAATCTTCGATGAAGTGTAAAGTGTAAAGTAAAGTGTAAAGTAAGTGTAAGTGTAAAGTGTGAAGTGTAAAGGCGTCTCATTCAACCTTGACTCTGCAACAGTGATGCCTTCGCCAGACACGATAGAAGACATCATAACTCAAGCACATGCCTTTCGTCAGATGCCAAGCCACACCCTCAAGGAATTAAACTCCCTCATTGGCAAGATGGACTACATGGCAAATCTTGTCCTCTACGGGAAGTGGATGACCAGACCTTTCTGCCACTATCGCATCGACATGCGAAGAAAACAGCCATATCAACCAAAGCTCTCTAAACCAACAAGCAAACACTTTCCAACTGAGACCCTTCTGTGGTGGTCAGACGTCTGCCGACTCCATACCCTCTCGCAGACGGTCCCACTCCACCCAGACCTCCTTCTCGTCACCGACGCCTCCTTGGAGGACTGGGAGGCACACATAGCTTACCACGAAATATCGGGCTCACTGACCGATCGAGATCAAGACCACATAAACGTCTAAGAACTGAAAGCGGTCCTCAGATCCCTAAGCCATTTTCAACATCTAGTCACAGAAAAAGTTGTCCAAGTACAAGCAGACAACACCCACAGCAGTAGTCTCCACATGGAATGAAGGTGGAACGAGATCCCGCCTACTTCACGAAGTAACCTCGACAGTCTTCAGACTGTGCACAGAACTCAAGGAGACCATTATGCTTCTTCATATTACGGGCAACAGGGATTTGAGTGCAGACTCTGTCTGTCTCCAAAAACCTCCTTCAGGGAAATGGACCCTAAAGAAATCCATTTGCGAGTATCTTTTCAAAACTTGAGATACGCCAATCATCGACTTCTTCGCCTCGAGGCACAATGCCAGTCTTTCCCAATTCATCAATCTAGTCCCCAATGAGCAAGCATGGGCAGTGGATGCATTAACCTTCACTTACAAGAACGTATGCGCCTACCTTTTCCCTTCTTTCAAAGTTCTGCCACAAGTTCTTCAAAAGATAATGCAGACGCAAGGATTATTCCTACTCATCGCATTGAATTGGCCATCGGCAGCTTGATTTGCTTAACTTCTGAACCTCATGGTGGACAACCCAAGAAGTCTACCAACGATTCCAGACCTGCGATCACAACGGGGGAACCCAATTCCACCCAAACGTAACAACTTTGACCCTACACAGGTGGCTACTATCATCAGACTTATCAAAGAAGCAGGAATTCATGAAGAGCAAGCAACTCGCATCGCCACCAAGGCCATTAGTGTTTGACCAACAGAAACTACGACAGCTACTGGACGAAATGGTTTCATTGGTGTGACAGAAGGAAAGTCAATTCAGTCAATCTGAACTTCTAACTTTCTTCAATGACCTGTTCAAGGAAGGCCTATAAGGCTCAACAATCCTGGTTTACCGCTCAGCACTGATATCAGTCTTCCAAGCAGCCGGCTGCACCAATCTTCTTGATGACTTCTGGAGCTCCTCCATCATCAAATCATTCAAGGTTGAACGCCTCGCAACTCATCGAGTCTTTCGAGACTGAAACCTGTCCATAGTCTGGGAATCCCTCATGAAAGAACCTTACTGATCAATGCAAAACTGCCACATGAACGTCCTAACCCGCAAAACAGTATTCCTCACAACACTTGCGGCAAACCTACGCTGCAGTCAACTGCAAGCCTTCCGGCATTCGGCATTCATCTTCACCCCCAATTTCAAAGCAGTTCATCTCTCTCCCAGTCCAACCTTTCGTGATAAAACTTAGATACCTATTGAACCAACCAAGCCAATCATCATTTCAGTTTTTACGAACCGGACTGTTTCAGCTGGACTTGTTTACTTTGTAATATAAGCAGGAAGGAATTGTAAATGTGAGGAGATACGAAATCTTTTGTCACCTTTCACTGTTAATTTGTTGCCCCCACAAGACAACGATCAAGGAATTTGTTGCCCCCCACCCACTACTTTTTATTGCATTTTTACCCTACTTTATTTTGTCAGGGGACTCACTGAGTTCTCACTGAGTCCCTTGAGTTCTCGTTAGTTACGGCACTGATGGGTTGATTCCTCAGTTCATGCCTTGTGGAGTCGTTGAGGTTTGTGGCCGATTGCAGAGCGATGTCTCTTAAAAGAAGGAAAGAGTTGAAAAGAGCTTTTGTGAGCCAGTTCATTGAGTTAACGATCTCAAAGCAGGTTTTCTGGATGAGATGGGTGATGAGTGAGGCGAAATGTTTGACTTCAGCAGGACTTGGTCCGGAAGAAAGCTTCTCCCATAGGGCGTTGACTGCCATGTTTCGGACATCAGACTGGGAAGCAGCACGGAGGCCTAGGCGAAGCAGTTTGTCGTTGTCATGAAGAACGTAGCATGGAACCTCGGCTTTCTTTGGAAAGTGAAGGGCAGTTCCAAAATCCATCTTGGTCTCAGCAGCGAGAAATGTAGATTCGGTAGGTGTCGAAGTTTCTTCGATTGGCTGAGCCGTCGCCGAAAGGTTTTAAAAACCAGCTTTCGCGACCAGAACGAGGTGGAAGAGGTTTCTTGTCGAGTTCTAGCGGTTCTCCTTTCCCTATTTTTCCTTTCCTCATTTCCGTTGCACAGGAGATTCGTTAAAAGTGTGGTTGACAGGATGGGGACAGCACATTGTTTGAAGTTGCGATCGCATAGGTCGAATCCAAATCCCGTTGACAAATCCCGATTGATTGTTGGGGCTCGATCGGAAGAAGTTGGCTTGTAGAAGAAGCAGTGTGGAACAGTGTCTTCTACGGTTTTGAGGAGGTCTGAAAGATGGATGGTAGATGGATCTTCTTCCTCTTGGGGAGCATCTTGAAAATGTGCATGACGATTGGAGTCCTTTTCGCTTGGGTCAACGAAAGGGAGGTTAGCACGAGCCTCCCATTGTAAGGTCGAAGCGGAGTCAAGGTCGTTTCCCTCTAATGCGTTGATGAGCGGGAAAGCGGAGCTGAAGGCCGGCGAAGAGAGAATCACGGGTGGAAGATTTCGCCGGGACAGACCCATGCTTCTTTGCAGAGTGAGGCAGGAATGAAGAGAATTTTTGGTTTCACTCGTTGTTATTGTGACATAGGCGTTGGTGTAGGACTGCTTTGTAGAAGGAGTGGCCAATGCTGGGGAGTAGGCTTGCCTTTTCGGTAATGGAAATCGCTATCCGCCGGTTGGATCCATTAGCCGGTTGGCCTGATTGACCGAAAGAGAGTGGCTTGAGTGCCCATTCGGCACCGCTGAATGCCGCCAGGATTGAGACGACAGATCGAGCGGCAAAACAAGTGAGGTGCACGCATGCTTGTGCTGTTTACTTGAAGAGTGATGCTTTAACTTGTGTTTAAGCTTGGAATAGGTTTCTTTCGCAACAAAAACACTGCATTGGAGTAACAGCGGATTGATGTGCGACGTTGAGGTCTGTCCGCATTGGATCGGAGAAGTTCGAGACTTGTTGACCGTTTCGTCAGTGGGGGCTGGAGGGGCAGGGATGGTAAACTGACTGGGTGAAAAGGATTTAGCAGAGTCCGGATCAAGCTTGGGCTAGCTTCGAGTGCTCGAGGCTTGACTTGGTCACAGGTTTCAAAGGCCCAGGAGACGAGAAACCAACGACATCATCAGGGTGATCAGTAGATGAGTAGGCATGCGAGGAGTTGGCCTTCCGAGAGGAGACATCCTCTGGGGCGACTTTATTTCTTTCCATGGAGCTGCTCAATGGGAAGCTTGGTCAATAGGAAGCAGAAGTCTTCAGCCGATGAAAGAGCCTGGCGAAAGAAGAGGGTCTTCAAGATAGCATCAATAGGAGGGGAAAAACGAAAGCGTGTCCATAGCGTGGCTCGCTAGAGAAAAAATGATACCAACCTTGCATGCTGCGGTGCTTAAATAGGAGGCGTTGGCGCATGTGCATTCTTGTTACCGAGGTGGTGGCTACAAGCAACTTGTGTAGGGAAATTAATAATGGCTTAATTAATATTCATAACAGAAACAATACAATTAATTAATTGGATGCATATTTGCATAATATCATACATTTATTAAATTGCATGAGCCGAGTATTTATTTGGATAGATCAAAACGACTCCAGATAACAATTATAATTGGGAGTCCTTCTTCAAAGACGACTGAGAGGCGTCAAGATCATTTGAGACAAGTGTAATTACAAGTGTAACAAGTGTAATTACACCTACTGTTAGAGTTTAAAGGATGGCATTACCAGCTGACATTATTTACGACAGTTTCGTAGAACCTAAATGACTTTCGAGAAGTAGATTTAATTACGATAAGATCGTCGCTCAAGATCGATCACTTCGTGGAATAACAATAAGTCCCTCCCACACGGGATGGCGGCATATACCATCAAAGTGCCGCGTACGGGGAACAATTAATGAACCCGAATGCAACAATGGAATGATTGACAGGCGGAGAGGTCCCATTTGGCGATAAGGGCCCAAGCTATCCAAATGTTACTATATTTAGCATTTCAATTATAAATCAATACTACAATGGATCGATCATGGCCGATAACGCCACAGTATTTAAACCGAACCTCGGAATGCGTGATATCATCCGATCACCAGCCGCACAACAGTTGTTAACTAGTTCACGCCAGTCAAATTCCGAAGGCCGCAATCCAGAAGTACCCTAGGCAGATTTCCGTGCCGGGTTAGCGACGGGGATTTGCCGCCCAGCCGAACAGTGGGCCAATGGCCGCACTCAAGCTTCTATTATAGAGCTAAGTATTCCGATTGATTAGCGATAGCTAATGTTGTTTATGCTTAACTAGTACCAATCCGTACGCTACTAAATTTACCCGAGTTTCCCTTAATTTAACTCAGAGAATATAATAATGATTAGGTTTACCGCTCGACTTATTCCGTAATGCCATTCGTTCGACTCATTGCCGATAATTGTAATCATACAATCAAATCATAACAATCTGTCATTGATTTAATTGACCACATTGTGGGGTCAATATTGTGTACAGCGGAGTGTTGATTAAAGGCCCAGTATAATTGGATGTTTGCTTATTATTTAGCCTACCTATTTTATATTTAATAGTGTTTTATACAATTGTTTGCCCTTATGCCATCCTAGACGATAATGTTTATTCTAGTCAAATGGTCACTGGACTAGAACATTACAATGGAGTCATAAGTGTGATTCAGTTCTCCCAAATGCCCGAAAAGAAAAAATAATACTAATAATTTAAGAGCATTCAGTTGTATTTTATAGAAAATACTGCCATTTTCCACACTTTACAGTCTTTAAAAAGCTGAAATTTTAGCGTTAAAATTCAGGTCTGTTTTTTTTTCCGATAGTCAACAGTTGGTTTGTTTGTAAACAGAATTTTAACAATCAAAAGTACGGGAAAATTTAGTAGCCTATTTACGAAAAATAGCACTGGTTAAGCTTTGTTGGAAAATAACATTGTTGATTTTGCTTGTATCTTGCAATCGTTTATGAAAATAGTTGGTTGACATGTTCAATGCTATGATATATGTTCAAGTGTATTATCTTGTGTGCATTTAAAGTGTATTTGCTTTAAATTTTCCACAATAAGAGGAAATTTTGGTTAAATTTCGGTTAAACTTATAGGCCTAAATTTAGTTCAGTGCATTTGGTTTATTAGTCACTATAGTGCTAATTTTGTGTGAAATTGATCGTGGTTACTCTTATAATAACCACTCTCAAATTATTGCCGACTTCAGGTGTTAAAATTTGGGATAATTTCCTTATTTTCCATTTTAAAGGGAAAATTCATCATTTTGGTGCAAATTTGTAGAAAATCGTACAAAATTTTCAAAGTGCTTAAAACTTAAAACTTGTGCTACAAATTAAGTTTAAATGTACCTTAAGCTTAAATATTTGCTTAAAATCTAATTAAATCTAGTAAAATCTAGTTAAATAATGCCTAGAACTAGAAGTAATCGTGCTAGAGGCACAGTTCAAGTCTCTTCGAGAGGCAGGCAAATTAGAAGGCCTGTAAATCGCCATGATTTTGTGGAATTCACAGACGCTTCAGTCAGTACTACTAATTTAAACAATACTAATACTACTCAAAATGAACCGGATACAGAATCAGAGTATTCTGATACCATCGACGAGATCGATGATGCAGTAAATTTGCCTCCTCCCAAACGGGTTCAATCTCGCTCAGCTAATCGCTCAGCTCGAAATAAGGGTAACGTTAAAAGTCAAACTAGATATAGATCTCCACGTAATAAATGTGCAAACCAAGTACCTTTAAATTCCCAAGTACCACTTAGTACCCAGGTACCAGTACATAATCAAGTGTCACCAAATAATCAGGTGGACGCTAACCAAAATGCGCCATTTAGCCATAACTTGCCACTAAATGAAAATGTTTCATTAAATCATAATGTGCCATTAAATCAAACTACGCCATTAACCCAAACAGTGCCGTTAAATTTAGTAACACCACAGCACAATCGGGTAACACCAAACTTAACACCAACTATGCCTACCTTGAAATGCAAACAAGCGCTCAAACACCGCTTAATATTCAAGTGCCAATAAATTCGCAAATACCGAATCATTCCCATGTCAAACGGGTAGCTGCACGGTAGGTGCACGGGTAGCTGCGAGCACTGGGGCGTCAGATTCGATAGGCGTCCTGGTCCCAGTGTACATCTCTGGCTTCGTACAGACCCGGGTTCGATCCTGGCGATGGGAAGTGTATATGTACGGGTTTTTCTCCGGTTGTTTCCCGCCCGTTGCACGAGGGTTTTCTCCGGGTACTCCGGTTTCCTCCCTCATGCGGCAAAAAACAACTGTAATAATGGTGGTACTTCTTCCACTTAACATCTGCCGCCGGGAATTTGGGTGGGTGGATGCCTCGAGCATCGTCTCTATATATTATTATTATAAATGTTCCTATTACTCCAAATGTAGTAATAAATTCCCAAATTTCAGATGGCAATCAAACGCCACTAAATTTAGCCCCTAACCATAGTAGCGGACGACAGGGTGATTCGATGGATGAACCTCGCCTTCAAAAGATTTTAGATCATACTTTAGCAGTATGCTTGCAATCAAATAGCGATAATCTTAAGGCAGTAAATGATAATCATTTAGAAGTGCTGAAAACTATTACCGAATCAACTCAAACTAGAGAATCACAAACTAAATCTAGACTTTGGGAAGAATTACGAGCAGCCAAGAAAGCTATCCTTCCTTTTGCAGGGGATGACTCATTAGACATTTTCGCTTTTGCATTAATGGTAGAAAATTTGCGAACATTAGATCCTTCACTACAGGATTCAGAACTAGTTTCAACTGCATGTAGTAAATGTACAGGTCCAGTTGCAATTTATTTAGCCATGAATCCGCATATAGCCACTTCCCGAAATTGGGACAGCTTTAAAGAAATTTTAGTCGATAGATTTGGTTGCGGAGGTGAAATCGTCACACCTACGTCGTTTCACACGGCGCGACTCAAACAGGGAGAAACTATCGAACTTTTCGCTGCCAGGCTAGAGAAAATGGCTTCGCAACTTTCAGATGCACAGCGAGCTTTTAAACAATTAGCAAAGGATGATGGTATGCGTTCAGTATTTTTACACGCCATGCCACGAGAAATCGAAACTCATGTAATATCACAAATGCATATACTACGTTCAGGGATACGTATAATTCAGCCATTTATAAACGTTCAGTTTTAGCTGAATTCCAAGGCGATGAAAATGATAATAACTTAAATAAATCAGGCACTAAAGAACTTTCTAATACGGATGCAAACAATTTAGCTTTTGGCACAATGCTAGATAAAATGAATTCCTTAGAGAAAGGTATAACTAAGCTTAGCAACGCTAAAGCTAAAAATGTTGAAGCTAAAGTGGTTAACACTAACGTAAACCAAGGTAAAATCTGCTACCGTTGTTCAGCCCCAAGGCATCTAAAATGAGAATGTCGTACAAAAGACGAAAATGTACACACAGTCCGACAACGTTGGGACAAAACTAAACAAGAAGGAGGATTTCCAACAAATAAATCTAACAACAAAAACGGTCGCGGAGGTAACCGTTACAGGGGAAATAACCGTGGTAAACGCGGAAATTATTTTTCTTGTTTTGACAATAGGGATTCTGTTCAGTTCAACAGGAAAAATAACCCATACGCATTCCAAACTAACACTGGCAATAACGGTAACAATGGTTATAATAACGGGCAACAAAATCAAAATTCCGGTAATAATAATTACGGGAAGAGTCAAAACCAAAATAGAAATCAGAATCAAAATCAAAATCAAAACCAGCAACGGCAAAATAACAACGGCCAAAACCGTGTTCTACAACACGCTACAGACGTAAACGAGGGTAATGACTCATGTCAAAATGGTTGCAATTCAAAAAACGAGCTAGTAGTCTGAATGTGAACAGGGATTCAGACCTAAACTTAAATCAGTCAGAACGGAGCAATAATGACGATCAAAATCCACACGTCAGCTCAGTTCAAGCTCAAACTCCTGTTAATCAAACTAATGAGGTAAATAGTACTCATTCTTTAAACATAAAATGCGTTTCATTATTTTCAGAAGAACTTGCAAATAAATTAATGCTAGAATTATACTCAAACGTAGAATGGCACCAGCAAAAATTTGCTTTGCCAGATCGCACGTTAGCTTTACCACGTTTAGCGTCATATTTTGGCAAAATTCCATCAAAATATGTTGCGAGGGCTATAGAGAGTAACAAAAATCTCGTAAATGAATTTTCAAATGCTTTAAACACAGTTAACGATAAATATGATTTAACTTGTGACTCAGTAATAGTAACTCTATTCGAGGATGGTTTAGATTCAACAAATTTTCATTCAGAGTTAAACCCAGTCAATACTAAAAAACCGATAGTTATTGCTTTATTAGGTCACGAACGCACAGTTCAGTTTAAACATTCGGATGATTCATTCTATAAAGATGGAGTCAAAAGGCATTCGGGCATTTCTATTGGTATTTCACCAACAACGCAGAAAGATTGGAAAATTAGAATTCCAACAGTTGTAGGAACGTTTGAGCCTACAATCTGCTTAACGTTTTGGGACAGCAAAAATGTTGCCGACCCAAATGCGTCATCAGCGAACCACTCATCGTTGGGAGAGCGAGTAAACTTGCTCACGAGCATTTCCGCTCAACCAGGCAACAGGTGGTACAAGCAGCACCGTCTAGCGTCCGAGGGTGATAGTATCCACGAGTCGGAGCAGCAAAGAGAGGCACCGCTCGACTCGGAGCAAACAGCGCCTAACGCTGACAACGTTCAAGTGAACACAGTTTTAAATAAAACTAGGGTTAAATATTCACGACCACACTTAGTGTTTGACGTTGGTAATAGGCCAGAAATCTGTTTATTAGACACAGGTTCTTCACTTTCGTTAATTACGAACACAGCAGCACAACGCATGCTTAAGGATTTTAGAGTTAAATGCCATTTAATTCCGATGACCACACCAGTCAATTTGGTTGGGGTCGGAAATCATCAGATTAAAACGGATAGGAAAATAGTAACAACTATAGAAAAGTGTGAATTTTCTAGAAATCAAGAATTTATTATTGTTCCTGATGGTTCATTTGGTAACATTTCAGTGCTATTGGGATACGATTTCATGTCAAATAAACAGACTCGTTAGCATTAAATTGCCCAGATAACGTCTTAACTATAGGTGATTTAAAATTTCAAATGTCGTCTACACCAGCATTAGCTCATGTAGCCTATAACCAAAATAAGGAAAAAATAAACAGGGAATTTTATAAACCCAATCACATTTACGTAGCATCACTTAACGTAGCTACAGATGTAGACACTGATGATAATCCTAAATCTACATGGAATTGTACACCTAAACAACATTTAATAGATGTTACTGTATCTTTGTTAAGAGATGAACTAATTCCATCAAATTGTGAGAGTAGAATAACGGGAAATTTACATTTTCCGTACCCAGAAATACAGTCAGGAGTATTTCAACCTGAAAACGGCGAATTTCCTGTATATCTTGCTCACAGTCTTGTTAACACAACTCCCACAGGTATTATTCCAGTTATGTGCATAAATCTTAATGGATTTGACGTAGAACTAAAAGCGGGTTCTATCCTAGGTACGCACACGACAGCTATTATCAAGTATGAGGATGACGCTTCTTTAGCCTCGTCGAATTCAAATTTGCCCACCTCAAGTCCCATTGAGAAATCTCAAACCGCAAGTCCCATCGAGGTATCTCAAGTCTCAAATCCCTTCGAGATTTCCCAAAATCAATCCAAACCGAGTGAAAGCTCATCGGAGGTGCCAGTTAATACCCTAACTGACGCTCCCAAGCCAAAATCCAAAGCAGAACTCGATGCGGAATGGGAAATTTTAAAACATAGGTTCACGTTTCCAGATTTAAACAGGGAGGAAACGGGAGAATTTCTAGATATGCTAAGAAATCATCAAGATTCATTTTCTAAAAACGATTTTGACTTAGGATGTTACGAGGGATACGAAGTTCCTATAGACACTGGCGAATCGCAACCAGTATTTTCTAAAATGTACCGAGTTCCATGTCACCAACGTGAATTACTAGATAACTATACTGACGAAACTCAGAGAGTAGGAATAATTCAAGAAAGTAAATCAGGATGGTTATCTCCTTGTCTAATGATAAAGAGAAGGCCAACTGGTTATCGCGTAGTCGTAGATTTACGCGGCTTGAATTCTGTCGTTGAAAGTGTAAGTTTTCCAATACCTACTGTGACAGAGAGTATGGCTCACCTTAGTGGAGCTAAATATTTTACACGCTTAGACTTTAAGTTTGGATTTTATCATCTTAAATTAGCGGAATCTGCTCAACCTAAGACGTGCTTCTCTGCTAACTCTAAGACCTATTTCTTTAACCGGCTCCCAATGGGCCTTAAAACTGCGCCTGCGCACTTCCAATTTTGTGCACAACAAATAGTTGCAGACGCGCTAGGAGCCTATTGTACCGTCTACCTTTACGATTGTCTCCTGAGTAGTCCAGATCTTAAAACTCACATCAGTCATGTGAATCGAGCACTAGAACTAGTCGCTCGTTAAGGACTAAAACTCAGCGTAGAAAAGTCCCAATTTGCACGCAAAAAGGTTAATTTCCTAGGCTTTCTGCTAGACGAAAACGGGATACAACCCGACAGCGATAAAACAAAGGCTATGAAACATTATCCTACGCCTAAGACACCTAAACAAGTCCGTTCATTCTTAGGTATGGTAAATTTCTATAGGCGCCACATTCCTTCATTCGCCGAAATGTCACAGATTTTATCCGGGCTAACACGTAAAAACTGTAAATTTCTGTGGGACGAAAATGAAGAAAGAGCATTTCAAGAACTTAAGAGAGCTATGATAAAAGCTGCAACGCTTAAGCACCCAGATTTTTCTAAACCCTTTTCCTGGAAACTGACGCTAGTGGAGTAGCGATCGGAGGTTGTTTAAGTCAATATCACGGAGGTATAAACTATCCGTTGGCCTACACTTCCCGAACCCTCACCGAGGTGGAACGGAAGGAAACAACTACTACAAGGGAAATTCTAGCGATTATACATTGTATAGATTCATTTCGTTGCTATTTACTTGGTAAGATGTTTTTCCTGACCACAGATCATTTAGCAATTTGCTATCTTTATTGTGCCTCCCCCCCCAATTAGAAAGAATCTTACTTTAACTCAGGGAATATGAATTCATCTTACGTCACAAGTCGGGCCGACTTCTAGCGGTTTCCGACGCGCTATCTCGTATAGAGATACCAGCTGCTGTGTTGGGCAGTCAGTTTCCTGACTGGACGCGACAACACCTAGCAGCAGAGCAACGAAACGATCAATTCTTAGGCCAAATAATTAAACGTCTAAAAGATCAGTCTTCCTGATCATCAGTCACCCTGGATCTGATTGACGCTTCTAACAAGCGAAACATCTTTTATAAAGATTATGACGGAATTCTATACAGAATTCGATTAGCAGACCCAAATAAAGGCCGTATGCACAATCTATCACAGATGTGTATACCAAAATCTCTACGGACACATTGTAGCCGGGATTACCATTCCACACCTGGCGTCGGACATCGCGGAGCTACCAAAACTAGAGAATTAATAGAGCTTTATTGCTATTGTCCTAAAATGATGGACGATATCGCACATTACGTTAAAACTTGTCAAGTAGGTCAAGCTTACGTTAGACCTAACAAGCCACTAAAGGCTAAGTTAAGAGCCTATCAACCCCTACAGAGACCAGGTCATTCATGGAGCTTGGATCTCATTGGACCCTTGAATAAAAGCGTTCACGGGAATGTCTACATAATGACGTTAATTGACGACTTCATTCGTTATGTAATTGCAGTCAGAATTCCCGATAAGAAAGCAGAAACAATAGCAAATAAGTTGTTTTCTCACCTCATAGCTAGATTTGGAGCACCCGTGCAACTGCGCGGAGACAACGGAAGTGAGATAAACAATGCTATTGTGGCAAGATTGTCAAATTTGTACAATATTAAACAGATAAACTTCACTCCTAACACATCGTGGGTAGGAGGAACGGTAGAAGCCGCAAATAAGAGAAAAGAGACAGTACTGCGTAAAATTTCTGCAAGTTGTCCAGAAAATTGGTGCGAGTATTTAGAATTAGTGACTATAGCGCTAAATGCGTGTCCTAATTCAACTACGCTAATTAGCTCACACTATTTACATCATGGTTCAGAATTTAGATTGCTTAGTGCATTAGCTTTCGAACCACCACGAATCTGCTATGATAGTGATGACACTATAGTACGTCTAGAGAGTAGACTACAAGCAGCATTCGAAGTCGCTCGAGCGCATACTTGGAAAGCAGTTAAGAGACAACAAAACTTTTATGATCGCATTGCACGTCCGTACCGCTACATGGTGGACGATTATGTATTATTACGCGATTTCTTACCAATTAAACAAATTTCTCCAAAATTACTCAGAGCATGGACGGAACCGTTCAGAGTAATGGAATTTGTTAATGATGTTATCGTTCGTATTGTACATTTTCTGGATCCATTAAAAGTCGTTCGTGCACATGTGAACAATCTAAGACCATGGTTCCTAAGAACGAATAACCAACCTGTTCCTTTTAACGGACCTACCGATTTGGATTTGTCAGAGCAGCTTAACGGTACCTTGACGGAAGCTGAAATAAAATTACAACAGTACATACCAAAACTTTTGGAAGATCCGACAGACCATTTATCGGAGATTCAACCACCAACGTTTACGCCTTCCGAGCTTGATGATGCAGCTAGCGGTTCAGAAACGAACCTAACCGAGAAACGCAAACGCGTCGAGCCAAAATCGGCCGCTTATTTACAAAATAAATACCGTAAAATAAATTACGACCTTAATAAACAAAGAATGCTTGGTTCTACGCATGGTTATAATACCCGTAGCAGAAAAACTACCCCAGAAATCAGGCTGCATCGGTAGTTGGAATAGGCAAACATTGAGGATGGGTAATTCTTTGCGTATCCAACGGAGAACAAAGAAAACATGGCGTCACCGTGAAGGAGCATTCACGCGCTCTGCACGCGGCGACCCTAGTGAGTAAAAACGGAAGTTTCTTTCCGAAACCAACGCATGATTGCTAGACCAGTCACCTACGCAGTTTCGATTCTCACAGTGCATGATACTGAACACATTTACATCGTACAAATGTATGAAAATAACTTAAGCCTATTATGTTTCAGGATGTAATGTAAAATAACTTTTGAGACGGAAACTCGTAGATTGTTTAAGAAAATACTATTATTTATAAAAAAAAATAAGGAAAAAATATATACAAACAAATAATACGAAAATGAAATATACGTAAACACGTATAAACATACTATACGAAACGTAAATCAATGAATATTTACAACAATATAAGACGTAAATAAACATGAAAATATTTACAAAAAACGTAGTAAATCACAGAAAATTGAAACAATGGTTTAAGTAAAATAATTTACAAGCAGACAGGACATGGAAAATCATAAAATAAAATGTGAAACCACATAACCATGTCGTAACCATAAGTTACAGTAGAAGGAAAATTTGAAATTAAATTTACCAAATAGAAAGGAAAAATATTCAAGAAAAATTGAAATTATTGAATGATTTAAATTTAAGAAATTTGAATTTAGTAATTTTGACTAAGAAAATTGTATTTGAAGAAAAATATTAGTAACGAAAACAGTTTGGATGTAAAATTAAATCTTTACGGTAGGTCACGGTTACGAAAATATGAGTAAATTAAAAATGTTGCAAAACAAAGTAAAATCAGTATACATATTTACAGCAACAAACAATTCCAGGATTCTGGCAAAGGAATAAAATAAAAAAATTGGCAACATGATTGAAACAATAAGCCAAAATATAAAATAATAGAAACATTGAACACAACATGAAACAATTCCTGAAATAAAAGAATCAAAATTAGTACATATACAACATTGTACGATCACAGATTTAAGAAGTATGAATTTAATACTTGGTCATGATAAATAAATGACGAAAATGAAATAAAAAAAATAAGCCTAAATGCAAAAGAAACTTTAAGAACAGGGAAATTTAATTTTGAATAAAATTTTAAGATTTCCTGTAGAAAGTTAAGAAACAAATAAGAAAATTTGATTTGGAAGAACTTTCAGAAATCTATGATCATAAAAAACATGATATTTTCCCTTAACCACATTAATAAAATAAAATAGAAAAAAAAATATGTATAATATTCAGGGCGGGCAATTGTCGTATTCGACCGCACCGCTTATTTTGTAGCGGGCAGTCAAGAACGGTAACGGCAACGGCGCTACTCATCGCCGCTGTCGCTATTTGGATCAACTTAAATAAAGAAAATTGAATGACAAAGATTAAAATCCAATTCATAAAATTATGAATGCATGTGAAATTGACATGTAAATTGGTTCAGAGTAAATATTTATTTTCGCATATAGCAATACGTGTTGTTACTTAAATTTCTCTCACGTTCATAAGAACAATATGGAGGGAAATCACTGTAAAATGGTATACGGGTTTAGGATGTTCAAGCATATGGAAACAGCTGGAACATGTTCCTTCCCGACATAATTGTTATAACAGCATGACAACTTCGTGAGTGATCCTACCCCCCACTTAAAAGAACTTAATACTTAACCCAAATTAAATAAAACGAGTAGAATACTCTATTTCATTAAGACCATAGGTTACAACTACCTATTCAAAACCATTATTTTGAGTTCGAACGCACACCGGAAATTAATTTTCCCACGTGCAGAGAGCCTAATACATTTTAGCGCTTAGTTCGCGCTGCCGCGCTCATTGCGGCTAAAAGTTCAAAACCGAGGATTTTGTAAAGATACATTCCCAAATATTTACCGGATGGTTACCGGACATTCAAAATTAAGTTTTATGTCATTTAAACTCATGCGTACTATACAAACGGTACGGCAAACAAATTTTACTAAGATCAAAAGATCACACACATAACCCCCACCCCCCCCCCCTACTGAATAGTTTCAGAACTTGTATTTCACTCACACCCTAGTTATTCTAGATAGCATGTTATTCTTGAAACGGAAACGGTGCCACATAAATAAATAATAGGCTATATAGCAGTCCAGTTTCATAAATTAGTTCGGACTACCTAGCCAAAGTAAACTTATTATACAAATAAATAATAACGTCACTACATGGCACGGATTCTCTTTCACGAATGGAAAATATAAACAGCATTTAAGGACATTCATTTCTTAAATTTAAGAAAGAAAAATGAAGGTCCTAAGCAGATGCTACTTTAATTATTTTAAAGACATGAATTATCAAACTAGTATGAAACGGAAGTTGAACGAACTGTTCATAGCTATGCTATACTGTTTAATTTTACATCCATAAGGACATGAATTATAAAGTTAAAATTATTACTAATAGTAAGCAATATTTGCATTTCACATCCATAAGGAAATAGATCATGAAACGAAAATTGCAGTTTCATCTAATTAAAAAAACCAGTTCGTAGAAATTACTCTTCCAGTGCTTCAAATAAATAGCACCACATTGTAAATAAAACGACATATAAATAAATAGAAATTGATTTTATACCATTTCATGTAAATGTAACTTACCAAAAGGCCTACACTTCATAGTGCCTATACCAAACAAATTCGAGAATAAGCATTTTGCTTTAAAGTAACTCAATTTTACTTTTGAGAACCATTGAATTAAAAAAAAATCAAAACATTTTGCCAAAAAAAAGAAAAAAGTACTTGTCGAAAACGACATATTTTCTTGCTCAAGAAGCAATAATGTATTTTCAAATGCATAAATCGCATTAGATTTTTTTTTAGACTTATTACAGTCAATAATTACGCTTAAATCGCATAATGTTGTGATAAAGATTTAAATAAGCTTCGGAAGTTGTTTAACAGGAAATGTTTTGCATAAACAAATTTGATACTATCATTTCCACTTCCGGAAAGTAAAAAAAAAGTAATATTTACTGACCAACATGTGAATAAAAGCTAAATTTAACATCACATAATGAAAATTTATAGAAAATTCATTAAAATAATAAAATAAGAAAATTTTCTTATCGTATTGCCAATCATGACAGACGGGACAATCGAGCCTACATGGTCCAGGGCGACAGCACTGCTGGACGCCGCTGCCGGATGCTCCCGCATCGGCGATGAACGGGACGTCCGGATCTTGAACATGCCCGATGCGGATAAGATCCGGGAGCGGCGGCAGACCTTCTGGCAGATAGTCGTGAAGCATTGAAGTGATGTCGTCCAATAGTACGTCGGTTGCAGGGACATCTTCCAGCCGGCGGGCGGCGTTGTTAAACTGGGCTACGGCCCGGTGCAAATTCAATTGCATAAAGAACGTGTTCTCCGCGTTCACCACCCGCCAGAAGTATGATGAAAACTGTTCCGTGTCCCAAGGAAACGGAGGATAGGTTAAATACCAGCAGTGCAAACACTGCCGGGCAGTTAAAGGGCTACACTGGAGGAAATGTCCGCTTAAACGCATTTGTTGAGCCAATGGAGTCTCCTCTGGAGGGGCGCTGTCCACTAAAACGTTCTGCCCCGGATTCTCTAGGATTATCTCCATAGAGAAGAGCCGGAGCACATAATCCAGCGGATCCTCACTGGGTAGAATCGGGGAGAAAGGCACCTCGTCGGCGGTCAGGTGGGGACACTCATCAAACAAGGACGGAGTCCTTTCGCAGTAGAAATAATGATCCATACAGATCGAGAACAACAACAAGTTCACTGACAGCAGACGTAAAAAGTCCTTTACGTACCAAGGCAGGTTCCCCACCGCGCTCCACTCCTCTTTTGGCGTTGTCTTACGTTTCTTATGGGGAGGATCCATGGCAAGCAAAATTTGGGGAGCGAAAAACGAAAAGAACAAGTCGCATGGAAGTACACAACTTCGTGTGCGGGAAAAATCCCCGAATTTTCCCAGGTCCGAAATATTGTGACCCAAAAACGAATATTGGAAAAACCAATAGGTGCAAAGTTCAGGCTTGACGTCACGAAAAGGGGCCGTCTCTTTTTCCTAGGGACCTGCCTCACCCCCTCTGCTCATATAGTGACCATCAGCTATTGTTTACATGGCCTCGACCAGGCCGCATTTTGAGGTCAGATCAACCCAGCATGGCCCAGAGCCGTACCCCCAACCCTTTCAACCCACCGACCACTTTCGTTTATCGCCCACCCCCTTCCCTCAGTAGAGAGAGTGTTTATGCTCAAGGGCAACCATCAGCAAGTGAAAGGGATGGTCAAAATAGGTCAGGATGACTCACCCTTGACCATGGCAACAGTTGCTACCCACCCAAGATGCTAAATTTAGCAAACTCACTCCATAGTGGGAAAATACAGAATCTATCTTTTAAAACAAGAAAAGAAAATTCTGAAACAATATTCTATGAAATAAAATTATTTAATTCATGTATAAGGTCACAAACATATACAAAAGTGTAAATAATTGTGACATGCTTTCAGATAAACCTAAAATATGTGTAAATATAACATAACTGATGTAGTCCAAATTCATGTATTTTCAGAAAAAAATTGTGCAACGTACAGTGAATTGTGGTAGAGTGTCAGGATGGCAGATAAATGGAGAAAAAGAGGCTAAATCATAGAACAGGGATCATTCCATCATAATCCAGGACTAATGAATAAAAAGATAAGTGATTCCTAGCCTTGTGGTGAAAACATCTGTGTAAATTATACACCCCACCCCTCCTTGCCACGACACTTATAAATTAGTTGACACTTGCTATGCAAACTTAAAATGTGGAATTTCTCAAGTTAACTTGGGAAACATTCCTCTTACTCATTGTTAAGCTCAGTTAA
>JAHWFP010028224.1:57839-86246 GCA_023313725.1 Lithobius niger
TCCTCTTACTCATTGTAAAGCTCAGTTAACTTGGAAAACATTTCTATTACTCATTGTAAAACTCAGTTAACTTGGAAAACATTCCTGTTGCTCATTGCAAAACTACCAATTCAGAAAAAAAAACACATTGCTATTACCTGTGGTGAAGCTTATTACTTTGGAAAATATTCCTGTTACCCATGGTAAAAATTATTAATTTAGGAAAACATTCCTTTTACAAATTGTAAAGTTCCTAACGTGTAAACACACTATTGCTACCTATGGTAAAGCGCACTTAACGTTAATTACGTAAAATGATTCTCTATGTGAATCCAACTTGCTTAAAGGTGAGGTACGCTTAAGTTCTGGAATCCAGACGTAACTTCAAATTGACGGTTACACTAAGTTCAAGGTACCACACACGTAAGTTCCTAAGGGACAGATTACACACGTTTATTCAGGTTGTAGTGAACACCTTGAAAGATCTACCGCATGCTGGAAGCTACTGTTTCCTGGTTGGCAACAACCGCATGTAAACTTAGTGTTGTAAATGCAGACTTATAACCTAGCAAATCAATGATGGAGTCTGGCCAACTCGTATTATTGATTTGCCCAGGGTAACCAGTACTGTAGTTACACTGTCACTCAGTGACACGGAAGTCGGACGGAATCGTCCCGTTAATGAAAAAAAATGTAGTTGATTTGACTTCCGGTGTTAGTCACCACACAAGCGGTGCAACATCGCTCTGAACAAGATATTCAAAATTAAATTAGCAGGCATTAGCTTAGTTAAACAGTTTGCTTTAGCAACGCTTAGATGCCGGAAATTTTACGGACGCATGCATAGTCTAAGTTAAACAGCTTGCATTCGCAACGCTTAGACACCCCGAAAAATTTTTACGGATGCCGCGCAACTTCTAAGTTAAACAGCTTGCATTCGCAACGCTTAGATACCCGTATGGTACGGATGGCGTGCTATTTCTAAGTTAAACAGTTTGTAAATACGACGCTTAGATACCGGAACAAAATTTTCACGAATGTCATGCATATTCTAAGTTAAACAGCTTGCAATCGCAACGCTTAGATACCGGAAATTTCACGGGTGCCTTGCATATTCTAAGTTAAACAGTTTGCATTCGCAACGCTTAGATACAATACTGCCGACCATAGCAGATTATCGGAAATATGAATTTCGAAAGATAATATTTTATTAAGCAGCACAAATGAAAATGTTGTATGATTGCTGCAATTCGATTTAAATTTAAATCGTAGGTTTCTGCAAGTTTAGAATTCCAGCTTCTGACTACGCCTGTGTATTGGTCGCTTACGTTCAGGAGGACCAATGTAGGTAGCACATGGCATAAAACGGTTCTTTTCCAGGCAAAAGAGCTCGTTTTAAAGGTTTTAAAGGCCTTACAGACAAATCACTGTATAACAAGCACTCTAGTAACGAATACGAGTCACTAGAGCATCGCACGACATCAGGGTCGAGGATTGTACTGATCACAATTCTGCGGTATAACATATTTATTGTGAGGCAATGCAATAATTTCTAAAATTCATGTTTGCTGGCGGAACCTTACTGTTAGGTTCGACCTGAGCATGTAGTCAAAATGGGTTGACACACATATACATGAACAAGGTTCTTAAAATGCCATGATAAACGGCTTTCCGTATTGGTTGGTTTGAACTGTCGCTTGGTAGTCAAAACGGAAAACAGACAAACATGAATACAGTTGTTTCTTAATAAGCTACGATTGACGGCTTTCCCCACGGGTTAGTCTAAACTGTCTCGTAGTCGTCAAATGGGTGAAACAAATACAAATAAACACGTAATATACTTTACACACCACATCAATCCAGCCGCATATATGAATGAGTTGCAGTACTCGCTATGCTGTTTTGAATAAATGAAACGTAGAGTCAAATGCAGACACTAACAAAAATACTACCAAAACGTGGAGTATGTGAAAATAATTTAAATATTAAGTACGCAATAGGCACACAATCGTGAAAATTTTCATTGGGAATAACAGTAAATAAAACTTAAATGAAGGAGTTAAGCGAATACAACTTCACGGGGTAAATAAAACAGGTATCCTGTCCCCTCCCTTGTTCAAATGCTTATTTTGTTACTATGTAGCATGAACATTTTACCGAATAAGTAAAAGCATGGTAAAACCGATTTTGATAACTTGGTCGCCAGTTTGAGTCCCAATACGAGACCAAACAAGTGATATGTATTCAGAAACATACAAGTTTCTGGGCGACTCATGTATGTAGCATGCATATGATATTTTATTTTGAGACTGTGTATTCCGATGAAATCTCGTTGCTATTGGTACTACAAGAAAATATTTAAATTTGACAATGTCAAATAGTACTGTTCGAATCGAACAATGGATATTCCATACTTTTGGTTTTATAAATTCGCCTTGAGAGCAAATCAAAGTCACGTTTGGCTATAAAAAGTGAC
This sequence comes from Lithobius niger, assembly GCA_023313725.1. NCBI lineage: Eukaryota > Metazoa > Arthropoda > Chilopoda > Lithobiomorpha > Lithobiidae > Lithobius > Lithobius niger. The sequence goes on from JAHWFP010028224.1 coordinate 60,295, forward strand.
TTTTCTTCCAAATGTGGAGAGGCAAGATTTCAAAGGGAAAATGTTGAAAGTTGACAAAACATAGCTAATAATGCTTGTGTTTTCTTTCATTCCCCAGCTAGGGCAAATCTAGGTCAAACGACAGGTGACATGATTGCCGAGGGTAGAGAAACCTACTCAGCCTTGAATGACCTTGGCCGGACCAGTGGCCAACTCGAGGTCATAAGTAAGAGCACAACACGATATGGGAAAGTGCCACGCCTCCCTCGTTGAAGGCGAGAGGGATAAACGAACCCATGTGGCCAGCCCAGAGAAAGTGAAATATCATTTATTTCAGATCAACAGCAACAAAGTTGATTTTATTAAAATTGAGTTCAGTTACATGGAGAATGCGCGCGAGTCTTACATGCACTTAAGCCATACACAATTTTATTCCAATTCCACCCAGATTAGCATTGCTAAATTAACGAAGCAATTTAATCTTGCTGTACATAATTATTGCTCTGATTTCTGTGAAGGTTGTTTTTTTACCTCAAAGAAAGGTTTTTCCTAGTCACACGACAATTAACTTTGGGCCGTCGGTAAAGGCGAAATTCTTGCTTAATTATGTAAAGCAGTTTCTGTTATAAATGAACTGGGTTTGGAAGCTAAAATAAGGAACCACTAAAAAGGTACCATGATTTTAGAATGAACAGGGATTATGTAGGACAATTAATAATGGCTTAATTAATATTTATAACAGAAACAATACAATTAATTAATTGGATGCATATTTGCATAATATCATACATTTATTAAATTGCATGAGCCGAGTATTTATTCGGATAGATCAAAACGACTCCAGATAAAAATTATAATTGGGAGTCCTTCTTCAAAGACGACCGAGAGGCGGCAAGATGATTTGAGACTGAACAAGTGTAATTACACCTATTGTTAGAGTTTAAAGGATGGCATTACCAGCTGACATTATTTACGACAGTTTCATAGAACCTAAATGACTTTCGAGAAGTAGATTTAATTACGATAAAATTGTCGCTCATGAACGATCACTTCGTGGAATAACAATAAGTCCCTCCCACACGGGATGGCGGCATATACCATCAAAGTGCCGCGTACGGAGAACAATTAATGAACCCGAATGCAACAATGGAATGATTGTCAGGCGGAGAGGTCCCATTTGGCGATAAGGGCCCAAGCTGTCCAAATGTTACTATATTTAGCATTTCAATAATAAATCAATACTACAATGGATCGATCATGGCCGATAACGCCACAGTATTTAAACCGAACCTCGGAATGCGTGATATCATCCGATCACCAGCCACACAACGGTTGATAACTAGTTCACACCAGTCAAATTCCGAAGGCCGCAATCCAGAAGTACGCCAGGCAAATTTCCGTGCCGGGTTAGTGACGAGGCTTCGCCGCCTAGCCGAGCCGTGGGCCGATGGCTGCACTCAAGCTTCTATTATAGAGCTAAGTATTCCAATTGATTAGCGATAGCTAATGTTGTTTATGCTTAACTAGTACCAATCCGTACGCTACTAAATTAACCCGAGTTTCCCTTAATTTAACTCAGAGAATATAATAATGATTAGGTTTACCGCTCGACTTAATCCGTAATGCCATTCGTTCGACTCATTGCCGATAATTGTAATCATACAATCAAATCATAACAATCTGTCATTGATTTAATTGGCCACATTGTGGGGTCAATATTGTGTACAGCGGAGTGTTGATTAAAAGCCCAGTATAATTGGATGTTTGCTTATTATTTAGCCTACCTATTTTATATTTAATAGTGTTTTATACAATTGTTTGCCCTTATGCCATCCTAGACGATAATGTTTATTCTAGTCAAATGGTCACTGGAATAGAACATTACACTTGAAAACTTCTAAGGAAAACCAGAATTTGAGGAACTGAATGCCAAAATTCACAGGTAATGATATTTCCAGCGGCAATTAGAAACTAATGATTTAGGTGTTTACAGGATAACTAAAACATGTAACATGTGAGCGCTGATAAATGCACAATTCGTTTAACCTTATTTCAAGGATTACGAACACCAAGTTTCATTCGAATCGGTAAACACTCTTGGCCGTAACTGCGGAAGGGATCAACAAACAGACAAGGACACAGAGTAGAACTGGTATGGTCAAAGATCACAAGGGAAACTTCACCCAAGGGTCCAGAGCCCCATGTTGTGAAATATTGATAGGCCCATGTTAGGCCTGGTGAAACACGAAAATAAGTTGGTCGTGATGCGTCGGACCATTGATGGGTTCACCCTTCACCCCTCGCAAATTTGCATCATTGCCCAAGACTAATGAAAGGAGGAGGGAATGTTTTCTTCTGACTCGAACTCTGTTTTCGAGAAAGCTTTTCATTGAGATCGAGAAACAGTATCAAATGATACATGTAGGCCTGCTCAATACAAAGCGTTTATTTTACTACCATTTAATAAACCTCGCCATCTAAGAACAATTAGTTCCAGAATATCTTGACAAATTAAAGAACTTATATTTTTTTGTTATATGTAAGTTTAAATCTGTGCTTGAAACTAATATCGAACCAAAAAAATTTACGTGAGCTGTCATGTTAAGTACTATAACAAAATTCTGAGAGTTGGAGGCCAGTTGAGAGGCGAGGAGGAATTTCCCTTCCTTCCCTCCCTGGCCAGGCTTCCACAGCAAAAATTGGACCTTGTTTGCTTTGCTGACTCATTCAATAAAAACAACACGACGAATAATCATAATAAAATATCACAAATAACAATAATAAAATACTGAAGTATACCGCATGAGAAATGCAGTGAGGCTAGTAGGGTAAGAACGTGATTGGGCTGTAGCTCCATCCATCCATCCATCCACAACCGGAAGTGACGTCATTACCCCCACTTCCAGTCACGTGATCAAAGTGGGGACGTCACTTCCGGTCACGTGATGAAAAGTGGGGATGTCACTTCCGGTTTTCGTCTATCTGGAGGAGGATAAAAAAAGTGTCTTCTGCTACCTTTTTTTTCTTTCTCAATCTGAAAAATGGTGGAAAAGTGCTTTTTGCTACTTTTTTTTCCGTCAATTTGGAGGAGGGTAGGAAGTGAAGTCATTACCCCCACTTTTTTCATTTTCATCGATCTGGAGGATGGTGGGAAAGTGCCTTTTGCTACTTTTTTGCATCCTTTTGCTACCTCCATGACCCGCACTTATGACGTAAGCCTAATGACGTCACTTCCAGTCACGTGAATAAAGTGGGGGCACCACTTCCGGTTTTCGTCAATCCGCAGGAAAGTGCTTTTTGTTATTTTTTTTTCCGTCAATTTAGAGGCCCCCATTTTTTAGTTTTCATCGATCTGGAGGTGGTGCCTTTTGCTACTTTTTTTCTTTCTTGTCAATCTGGAGGACCCCTCCCTATGACGTCACTTTCGGTGGATGTGGCTCTGCCGGAGATCGGGTGCATGCTAAATGAGCTTTCACATGCAAGCTTTCGAATATTCTTTACAGGGAGTGAGCTTTAAACGGAATTGGCAGTAATCCAGGACAATAATTTTTTACTACCTGCTTCAGTCATACGAGGTGAATGAGAGTAGGCTGACCGTGACAGCTGTGTGAAATTAGTCACGACTGCTGCAGAGCTAACATATAGTTGATCGTCTAAGGTTATTGCAAGTTTCTCACGTTTTTGGTAAGTAAAGTACAACTACTTGACTATTTTATGTTTCTAAAGTTTTTTAAAAAGTAATTGATCAGAACCTGCTGTTTAGCCAGCTGCAGGGTGCATTGGATTAAAGTGTCAGTCAAAAGCAATGTTATCTTGTCAAGACTGCTGTATAACACCGCATTTCTTAGGCCTATGTGTTATTTTTCTAACTGGTTGCTGCAGCGAGTGGAAGCTTTTCTTTTACACATTTATAACCTTAATGTATGTTTCACACGTTTTTTTAGGATAAGTTGATTGTCACAGCGTTGTTGAATTGATTGGATGGCTGCGTTATTTTTTTTTAAACTGATCAACAACCGTCGCGATTTTCAGCGAACATTTCTTTTTCTGATTTACAACCTTAAAGTATATTTTGAACATTTTTAGGCTCCGTTCATGTATTAATGGCTTGACGAGACTATTTAGTACCCTCTAGGTCCAGGTGTACTATGTAGCACCCTCTAGGTCCAGGTGTACTATTTAGCACCCTCTAGGTCCGGGTGTTCTATTTAGCACCCTCCACAACCGGGTAACTATTTAGCACCCCCTAGGATCGGGTGTACTATTTAGCACCTCTAGGATCAGGTATACTATTTATCACCCAGTAGGACCGGGCGTACTATTTAGCATCCCCTGGGACCGATTCAAAAATTTCGAAGTAAAACGAAAAGTTAACTCTTTTTAATGATATTTTGAGATTAATAACAAAAAAGAAGAAAAACAGCATGGATTCGAGTTCAATAATTTTAACGGGAATAGGCGGCAAACTGAGCTGCAATTTTAAAACTCCCATATACCTAGACCCTAAAAAAAGAGTACGAAATGGCACTCGTCTCCTTGGATACGTACTACAGTATTTTCAACGTGCACGCTGACAATAACGAATTTTTGTATACCATCGATGGTGGAGCAAATTGGATCGAGGTGCGAGTCGTTCCGGTGCTTACGAAATTTCGGACTTGAATAATTTTATACAGTCTACGTTGGAAGGAAGTGGTCACGAAAAAAATGCCATCGTTTTAGAACCGAATCACAATACTTTAAAAAGAAATTTGGTTATAAATAATTCGTTTTACGGCGTTTCGTTTTTGGGAGATAATAATTTAGAAACTGTTCGAGGGTTCCTTCAGAGAACTTATACTAAAACTCAGCAAGGTCAAAAATCGGTGGATATAATGCGGCTCAATACAATTTTCGTTCATACCAACAAAATCGGGTCTTCCTACATGAATGACGACACTCAACCTTGCATATACGCTTTTTATCCGGGAGTGCCACCTGGTTATAAGATGATAATTTCCACTCTAATTTTAATTTACATCCCCGTAACTACCGACAAGATTCGTAATATTCGTATCTGGTTAACATTTCAAGATAACGAAATGATAAATTTAAACGGGAAACCCTTACCGTCAGACTTCATCTGAGGTCTAAAAAATAATTTTGTACATATTAAAAAAAGAATGTTAGTATTCGAAAGAAAAAAAAGAATAATTGGAAAAGGATTCGCCGTAGATAATAATCAATTAAGGGCAAAAAACGCAGCATTCATCAAATTTATAACGAGAGCGAGAAGATGAGTTTAGCGGAACATTACCTCGATATAAACGAATCTTTACAACAAGATTCTTTCTTGGAGAGCTACGCATTTCACGAATATTATCCGATAGTAGGAAACAACGTCAATTCGGAAATTAGAATCGTAATCGAAAACCAGAATTTGTTTCTACAAGTCGCGAATAGTTATCTTCTGATTAAAGGCAGGTTACTGAACGCCGATGGTTCTAGTTTTGCCGATGCGGACGTAGTGTCTCTCATCAATAATGGTTCCATGTACCTGTTTTCCAGCATTAAATATCCCTTGGGGGATAAGCTAGTGGACGAGTTAAATTACCCCGGTTATGGGACTCTCATGAAAGGTCTCCTTACGTACGGCTCGACCGATCAAGTGTCGTTGCTGGGGAACTGCTGGGCGTTAGATGCGGCAGAATCTTCCGCGGCCAGTTTGAACGATAACAACGAATTCAAATCACGGCATTCCATCATCGTAAAGAAGACGACTCCTAAAGGAATCTTCTCATTCACCATTCCTTTAAAACACTGCATGGGATTTTTCGAAAATTATGACAAGGTGCTGTACGGTGCCAAGCATGTCCTAATGTTGTCTAGGGCGACCAATGACGATTCTGTATTCAGGGTAGTTGCAACAGCCGTTGGGAAAGTCAAATTGAGTAGCGTTTTGTGGCACGTACCGCATGTAACCACATCCGACGAGCAAAAACTTAGGCTTTTCAGCTACATAGAAGGTGGGATGAACGTGGACTTGTGTTTTAGGCACTGGCATTACGATAGTTGCGGACTTCCTCAGAGCACTAGTTTCACATGGCGCGTGCTTACTACTTCGGCCGTCGAAAAATCGAGGTGGGTTATTCTAGCTCTGCCGACTGATAGAAAAGATGCGCAAACTAAAAATCCAGCCGTATTCGATCACTGCAGTCTTCAAGACGCTCACGTAACTTTAAATTCCGAACGTTACCCGTTCTTGGACTTGAACGTAAATTACGCTACTGGAGAATACTCGATCCTGTATAGAATGGCTCAAGAGTTTAGATGTGCTTTGTACGATGTCGGGGACTTGTGTACCGATTCGGTGTAGTTTAAAAAGACGTATCCTAAAGTAGTTTTGGACTGTTCCATGCAATCGGAGAGACTTCAGTCCGACATAGTCGACGTGCAAGTAAAGTTGAAATTTAACGCCGCGGTTCCAGCTAACACGACGTGCCACGCGCTGTTGATCGGTGATAGAAAAATGAATTTGAAATTGGATAAAAGCAAAGTCGAAGTGATTTATTAAAAAAAAGGGAGATGGCGAAACAAAAAACGAAAACAAGTAAAATCGGAAAATAACAGAGCGGGGTGAAAAGAAAAAAGATCGCAAAACAAGGTGGGTTTTTACCATTGTTGGCATTGCTGGGACCCATCTTAGCTGGTTGTAGGTGGTCTACCCAGAGGTGCCGCCGCTGCAGTTAAATAGAGCCAGAAACACCCTAAGGTAATGAAAGAAATGGTGAGACATAACAAGAAAATGGAGGGTTCGGGATTGAAAAGTAAAAAGAAAAAAAAGCGAATTGTGGCAGAGGGCTCTTTCTAAGGCCAGTGAAGGTCTGTTCGATTTTACTAAACCGTTAACGAATTTTAATTTAAACACATTAGTCAAAGTTTTGAAAATTCCTAAATACAGAGGTACTTTTAGCAAGGATCGTCTGCCGTTACAACGTAAACCTCAAGGCGAATGCGGCATCGTTAATTTGGAAAATTTTCACGATGGAAACGGACGTCATTGGGTGGCTTACTCAACAGTTACTGAAATACCCTGTTATTTCGACAGTTTCAGCAACCTCGAGCCACCAACATCCATTTCGGAGTATTTGGGCCTCGTTAAATACAATTACGACAAGGTTCAAAATTTTAATCAAACATTGTGCGGTCATTTCTGTTTATTTTTTCTAAGTTTCTCGTGCAAGGGATATGATTACGAAGATATTTTAAGACGGTTAGCTCTTTAACTCGGTTATCCCCATTGTTCTTCGTATGGATTGGTATTTGACCTCTGCTTTGACCATGTTATACAACGAGTCTTGGTTAGGTATATATCTATCTGGTAATCTTTATCCTCCGTGCTTGCCGTATCAGCCATTATATAAATCACGTGACCATTTATACTTAGAGTTGATGGTTGGAGAAGTCTCTCGAAACCGAGATAAACTTGAAATCCTTTGTCTTTGGGTATACTTTTCGACAAATCTAAAAACCTAGTTATTAAACACTGTATCTTTATATCTGGAGGGTCTGAGCTAGATATGTAGTCTCTGCTACTTGTTATACTCATTCCCAGGATATACCAACCGGATGTTGATAAGTAGTATTGGCGAGGATAGTTACTGATACACGTGAAAAAGTGACCTTTAGGGTAAGGACTAGTTCCGCGAAAAATAACTATACAGTCGATACGTGGATTTATATATCTTTCCATCACAAAACCGACGTTTTCTAAATGGTTCTTTGCTTCCTCCGCGTCTGGTGGGAGTTTTTTTCTACGTTTAAAGTAACCATTCGACTATCGACAAAACCCTTAGTAGCCACGTTGTGTTCCGCGGTTGGAGGGAATGTAAATTTGATTCGTCTATTTTTTGCATCGAGTACCCCATCCTCGTCCTCGTTCAATGCCGTTTGAAGTTTGTCTATTTCGTAGACTTCTCTAATAACCTCGAAGAAAAAGTCTCTATTAACTGCTTCCAAAGGGCTTTGGGGGTTCCCCAGGTTACTGATTCGTTTATTTTTGCGTCGAATATGTCGCGAGTCCATGATCAAGGCATTGTCAAGTTTGGTTTCTAATTCGTTTATACCGGGAAGCTTCGCGTCGACGTATTCTTTATTCGCGACATCCTTAAGATTGTGTGGGTGATGCAAGGTCCTTGATTCGCTTATTTTTTTGCATCGAGCAGTCCATCGGAACCTTCCTTCAAAGTGTAACCGAGTTGGTTTCCACTTCGTTTACGACGAGAAGCTTCACGTCGACATATTCTTTATTCGCCACGTCTTTAGATTGTGCGGGAGATGCCAGATCCTTGATTCGTCTATCTTTCGCGTTGAGTTGACCATCGGCACTTTCCTCTAACATAGTTTTTAAATTTTTTACGTCTGTCAACTGAGTCACCGCATCTTCGGGATCTATACCAGCAGCTAGATTAGTTAATCGATTCATTCGCATGTCCGATACAGTTTTTGAATCGACGTAATCCTTAGTCACCGCATCCTTAGATTGCGAGGGAGTTTCGAGTTTCGTATCCTTCTTCAATCCTACGTCGGCTTTAAATTCTTTTATGTCGTTTCTAATTCGGTAAATTGGGAATAAATTACGACATCTTCGGGTTCTGTAGCAGCTCCAACTTTAGTAAGTCGCTTATTCTGCATGTCGTCATCATGGTTCAGGTCTAATATAAATCCCATACCCGGAACTCCTTTCACATTTCTTTGCGTTCGTTTCAAAGATTGTCCAAATTTATTAACCGGCATTTTGACAATTCTTTTTTTTATATATAAACAAAAGGAATAAGAAATTTCAAAAATGTCTCATTCTACCTTGGTATGGAAATCTTTCGAGTCTGTTGCAATCAAATTCTCTAGAAGTTAAGACGGAAAATGCGACGAATTAAAAAAATGGAGTAAAGTACGTCTTGCCTTCTTCCGTAGAATTCGAGGATTTAAAAGGAATAGGTCCTCCTATTTTCGACACAGATTCCAGGTGTAAGGGATGGATTTCTCCGTCGATTCCCGAATCTCAAACCGCGATGAAAAATCTTAAACGATACATCTGCGAAAAATTAGAAATTGAAACCGACGAGCAGAAATCCGTGTCTTTGATTATGTTTAGTTACCCAAATTACTCGCACCCACCTTCCACCTGCTACCTATTCTGTCAAAAGGCAGACGGTGAGTTGGATAAGCCGCTGTGTCTCAGAACGTGGGTGTACAACACCATCCACAAAACTAAAAGAAAACTTAACAAAAATGTTATAGAAAAACCGTGGTTTAACTTGGCTCCGTGCGGAAGTATGTCCTTGTCGGAAGTTAGTGGTAAAATTAACTCCGTGTACATCAGCAACGACGCTCCAAGAACCGTAAAATTTGGTGTAACGTAGATTACGGAGTCGTCGAATCTAATACATCCAACGAAAAGTTTTCGGATAAAGACTTTATGAGTTTGATTTCTGAATAAGAAAAAAACAATGGATATTCAAAATTACGATTTCTTCGTACCGATCAAGAAACCTAAAAATCACCCATTTCTACCTTCAAACATCAGATGCCTGATTATAGGACCGGCAAACTGCGGGAAGACGAGCTTACTGTTTAATTTTATCTGTAACGAAGGATGGTTGGATTACGACAGATTATACGTGAACAGCAAACCTCTGTGTCAAGCGAAATAGCGAGTTTTACGGTCTATATTTTCCGAAATTGAGGGAACCGTAGGGCGGGAGATAGCGAGTTTTCACGACTCTCAAAACGATTTAATTCCTCCCGAGGAGTTGGACACCAAGTTTCGTAATCTCGTGGTTTTTGACAATGTTCTTTTAGACAAACAAAAAAACATAGAATGTTACTTCGCTCAAGGCCATCATTCTAACGCCGACGTTTTTTATTGCAGTCAGTCTTACACCAGAATTCCCAAACAAGTGGTTAGAGATAACGCCAATTTATTAATCGTATTTCCCGTGGACGATTTAAACATAAAACATTTGTACGAAAATCACGTCGGTCCTGACATGGAGTTTCCGGAGCTTAAAACGTTATGCAGAACGTGCTGGGACGATCCGTATGGGTTTTTATCGATCGACAAAACGTTAAACGAGGGACGTTCTAAACGTTCCTTTTTGTTCGATGATAAAAACAAAAGAAAGAAAAAAAGATAACATGGAAAAGAAACGTGAAATAGTAAATCTCAAACAACGTTTACGGGAAAAATTTTTGAATCAACATTTGGACGAACGAGATCATGAAGAATGTTTACAAGAATTTTTTAAACCCGTCGTTAGAACTTTGAAACCTACCGTTGTTAATCCACCGCCCGTAGCGAGTCCTGCGAAACCTATTGCAGGTTTTCCAACGAGAAAACGACTAAAACGTATACGAATTATTACTCCCATAAAAAAAACTTATAAATCCGAGGATGAAGATGATGAAGAGTGGGAAACCACGGTGAACGAGACAGAGAAGTTTGAATCGCCAAAACCTGCCGTCTAGCATTCAACTCCGATAGCGCGAGATCCCAATCTTTCTGAATACTCAACTCCCGCTCCAGCTACGCGAACCGAATACGCATCTATCAGTACGGGTTTGAAAGTCACCCCCACACTTTCGGCAATACAAAACAGACGCGTGTCGACGCCTCCAGAACTTCCGAATTTCCCAACCCTCAGATCTTTAGATAATCTGTTACCTGGCAAGTCATAGGCCAAACGGCGAAATATTTCTTGATGAAATTTTCCAAAATCCCAAAGAGACCGATCCTGTCTTCGGACTGCAATACGACTTGAAAACTGGAGAAATGAGCATCGCTAATAAACCCGTAAAAATATTCGAGAAAAACATAGTGGTCGGTGGTAATCAGTACGCGGGAAGACGAGGACTTTGGAGTTTGCTGGTTTTTAAGGATTTGAAGGAGCCGTCGTATGCTCCCGAAGTCAATGCGAGTTACGCTTCTCTTTTAAAAAACATGCACGCTATCTACCAAAACAACGATTCGGGCACTCGAAAACCTAACTCGAATCGTAGTGCCAAGTACGTGTCGATAATCGGTCCTATCTGGGAGGACATGAAAACGAAGAAAATGGGAACTGGTATAGTAAAAAAAACCGGGAGCAGGGTGGATTACAGGTACTACGACGATCCTAATGATCTGGTCGAAAGACTGAAGATTTTGTACGGGTCAACCCAAGCGGGTCACGATGGTCACAGGAACGAAATCATAGAAATTTTATCGGAATTGGAACAACGACGGGTCATCACTGCCCGAGAAAAAAAGAACGCTTATCAGAATTTAGTTTACGATAAAAAAATTTTGTATAATAAAAAAAGAGAAATTGGCCAAGATGAAGTATTGCGTGAAATTTAAACGATCGACACCTAACCGGTATGAACCACCTACTATTATTACATCGAAAAATAACAGAAGCATGGAAGTCTACTTTTGCGAAGTGTGCGGAACGAAAAGAGCTTCCTTCATCAAGTCTGGGAAAGGAATCGTAAATAAAATCGTAGACCATTTACCGGTAGAAGTACATTTACCCGGATATCAATATTGCGGATCAGGAACAAAACTAAATCAGAAATTAGCTAGAGGGGATCCTGGAATAAATAAACTGGATGAGGCGTGTAAAGAACACGACATCGCCTACTCAAAAAGTTCAAATTTAAACGAACGGCACGTCGCCGATGAAATTCTTATATCTAAAGCTCGAAAAGTACGTAAGGATCCTTCGACCTCTTGGAGAGAAAAATTAGCCTCTGCGATCGCTAAAAAAATCATGGGGACGAAGCTCAAGTTCGGAATGGGAAAAAAAAAACGAAATGGATCAACTCGTAAACGAACTCCACAAACCGACGCGGAAACATTTTCCAAGGCGGAAAGTGATTATGCGGAGTCTGAATGATCTATGGCAAGCGGACTTGGTGGAAATGATACCTTACTCTAACGTTAATAAAGGATTTAATTACTTACGGACTTCCATTAACGTCATGTCCATGTTTTCTTGGGCCATTCACCTTAAATCAAAATCCGGTGTAGTCATTACGGAAGAGTTTAAGAAGATTCTCGAAGGAACGACACCCCCTAAAAATTTACAAGTTGATTTAGGTAGTGAATTCTACAATAAAGACTTCAAAGCACTCCTTAAGCGTCACAACATCAACATGTACTCTACCCACTCTGTGAAGAAAGCGAGCGTTGTAAAACATTTCAACAAAACGCTGAAAACTCTTATGTGGATACAATTCACCAAGCAGAGAAACTATCAATAGTTTCACAGTACAATGACACAGTTCACTCCGCAACTAAACTAAAACCGAGGGAAGTAACCAGACGTCACGATTCGTCACTGAAAATTAAACCGAAACAATCGTTGAAAAAACCCAAATTTGTCGTAGGAAATAAGTCAGAATTTCTAAAGTTAAGAAAATTTTTGATAAAGGGTATTTATAAAATTTTACTAACTAAGTTCTCACGATCCGTAAAGTACAAAAAACCGAACCTGTTACTTATCTATTAAAAGACGAATTGAACGAACCGGTGCTCAGAGGTTTCTACGAACAAGAAATTCAAAAAACTCTCGTTCCCGATTTATTTTTAGTGGAGAAAGTATTAAGACGCAAGAAAGGTATAGATGGGAAAATGCTCTACTTCGTTAAGTGGAAGGTATATGATTCAAAATTTAATAGCTGGACTGATAACATTAGCAGTTTATCCCCTAAGTACTCAAACTTCTAATAGCTGGATATTATCGGTCTAAAATGAAATGGCACTCGTAAACGGTTCAAGAAATTTTTTTTCCCATCTTTCCAACTTTTTTTCCTCAATATAAAAAAAGGATAAAACATTTTTGTTCCTCAATATTTTTTTTTAAAAAAAGGTAAAAATTTGAAGTTGTACCGTATGTTTTTATTCCTCGTTATTAAAAAAAGGATTTCTCTTTTTAGAAATGGAAATTAAAACCGTTTTCACTTGCATTTATTGCCAAGAAACTTTCCGTACACAGCATCTGCTGCGAAACCATCTCCGTTCGAATCACCCCTCCGACCGGAAAGAATGCGCTTGTTTCGTCGAAATCTACCAGATGACCGATGTTTGCCTACTCGCCGACATCTTCGAAGATTTCAGGAAAATATGCCTCGCCAACAACAAGTTGGATCCCTGTTACTACATCTCTACTACGGGATTTAGTTGGGCGGCACTGTTGAGAATGCAGAAATCCAAGTTGGAGTTGTTTTTACACTCGGGAAAATACAACATGATAACATCCGGCATGAGAGGCGGCGTGTCGTTTATTTGCAAGAGCTATTCGAAGGCGAACAACAAACATCTGGTCAATTTCAATCCCGGCAAACCCTCCATTTACATAATCTATTTAGATATGAATAACTTGTACGGTTTTGCCATGAGAGCTCGTCTCCCCTACAACGGATTCCGCTACTTGACCAAGGAAGAAATTCGGACCTTGGATGTTGTCACCGTGCCGGACGATGCGGATGTTGGATATATACTCGAAGTCGACCTAGAATACTCCGCGGAGCTTCACGACTCGCATAATGACTATCCCCTAGCTCCCGAGAAGCTCGAGATCAGGGAAGACCTCGTTTTACCCTTCTCCAGAAAACTAGCGGAAGATATCAATCACGACATCAAACCTTCTGCCAAACTCGTGCCGAATCTCCTGCACAAAAAGAACTATGTCGTTCACTACCAAAATTTGAAGTTCTACCTGCATCACGGATTGATTCTTCGTCGCATCCGAAGAGTACTAAGCTTCAACCAGAAACCCTGGATGGAGGGGTACATCAATTTCAATACGGAGAAAAGGCAGCAATCGACCGCACCCTTTGAAAAGGATTACTTTAAACTGTTAAACAACTCGGTGTTTGGCAAGACGATGGAAAATGAGCAGAAGCGAGTCAATGTTAAAAACTGTGCACCGATCCCAAGAAGGCGATCAAGTACACCTCTTAACCTCACGCGGATTCGTTCAAAATCCTCAACGAACATTTAGTGCATATCGACCGCAGAGTCAGGAGCATCTGTTGCGATCCATCGACGTACTTGGGATTCAGTATTCTGGAACTGTCAAAACTGGCCATGTTCCGCTTCCACTACGAATACGTTAAACCCACGTACGAGGACCGTGCCAAACTCCTGTTTACCGACACCGACAGCCTCTGCTACGAAGTGGAAATGGACGATGTGTACGAGGATATGAAGCGAGACCGTGAACGCTTCGAGAGATCATCCCAAGAGATCCGAGAGATCATCCCTTGTACTCCGAGGCGAACAAACAGGTCCTGGGGAAGATGAAGGACGAGATGGCCGGCTTTCCCATCTTAGAAGTCGTGGTTTTACGATCCAAATGCCATTAGAGCGCAGAAAACGAAGACGTCCATGAAGGCTAAGGGTATCCAGACATCTTTCGTGAAGAAGCACTTGGACTTTGACGATTACGAATCTGCCCTAAGAATGCCGAAAGGAACCTGGACTAAAATCGCCAGCTCGAAACACGAACTAAGCACGGTGAAAGTCACGAAATCGCTCCTCTCGGCGTATGATGACAAACGTTTTATCCTAGACAATGGGGAAGATACACTAGCTATCGGTCATCGAGATTCTGGCACGTAGCGAGAGTACGAAGATGACTTCGACTCCGACGTAGACGTCATATCTGACGAGGAGGAGGAGGAGGAGGAGAGAGCAAGTTTAGCATTCATCTCGAAGGAGAAAGAGGAGTTGATCGATGCTAAACGAGAGGAGAAACAGGGTAGATCGGTGCGACGATCCATGGTACTAGAGATCTGCAGGATAAAGCTGAATGATATTGCAGCGTGGAAGGAAAAAGAAAAAGCTAGGCGAAGAATGTTGGATAGGGAAAGACGAACCATGATGTGTCCGGAACAGAAAAAGGTGAGATTAGAGAAACAAGCCGCTTGTAATAGGAAGGCTCAAGAACAAGAGTCTGAGGATGAAAAGAAAGCTAGATTGGAGAAAAAAGCCGCTAGTATGAGGAAGGCTAAAGAATGAGAGACTGAAGAGGAAAAGAAAGCCAGATTGGAGGAAAAACCGCTAGTATGAGGAAGGCTCAATAACGAGAGACTGAAGAAGAAAAGAAAGCTAGATTGGAGAAAAAAACCGCTAGTATGAGGAAGGCTCAAGAACGAGGGACTGAAGAAGAAAAGAAAGCCAGATTGGAGAAAAAAACTGCTAGTATGAGGAAGGCTCAGGAACGAGAGACTGAGGAGGAAAAGAAAGCCAGATTGGAGAAAAAAGCCGCTAGTATGAGGAAACGCCGCTCGCTTAAGAAATGAGAGACCGCAAATGCCATTGGGGATCCCTGGCACCCAAGGCAGTCATTCCCTTTCCTTTCCAACCTCTTTTTCCTTCCCAATCCCACCCCCATCCTACCTCTCCTATAACTGCAACCTTGACGCTGGTGGAGAGGCTTACTCCCAGATTGAATATGCGAGTATTAAAAAAAAACGAGTAATTCGGGAAAAAAAAGATATAAAAATAGACTCGGTTTTTTTTTATCAGTTCAATTGGGAAAACTAATAGCAGTATCAATCAAAAAAGGTAGCGAAAGACACTTTCCCATCATCATCCAAATCGATAAAAACGAAAAAGAGGGGACATCACTTTCCACCCTACTCCAGACTGACTGTAAAAAAAGTAGCAAAAGACACTTTTTCCACCATCCTCCAGATCGATGAAAACGGAAAAAAGGTAACAAAAGACACTTTCCCACCATCATCTAGAGCGAGGAAAATAGGAAGTGACGTCCCTACTTTTCATCACGTGGCCGAAAGTGACGTCATTACCCCGACTTTAATCACCGGAAGTGGGGGTCACGGAGGTATCAAAAGGATGCAAAAAAAGTAGCAAAAGACACTTTCCCACCATCTTCCAGATCGATGAAAATGAAAAATGTGGGGGTAATGACGTCATTTCCTACCCTCCCCCAAATTGACGGAAAAAAAAGTAGCAAGCGGCACTTTTCCACCATCCTTCAGATTGAGAACGAAAAAACAAAGGTAGCAAAGACACTTTTTTCACCCTCCTCCAGATAGACGAAAACCGGAAGTGACATCCCCACTTTTCATCACGTGACCGGAAGTGACATCCCCACTTTGATCACATGACCGGAAGTGGGGGTAATGACGTCACTTCCGGTTGTGGATGGATGGATGGATGGATGGAGCTACAGCCCAATCGCGTTCTTACCCTACTGAGGCTGGCACAATAATGTACAGCAAAGTCTAAGCGCACATTGAAATTCACAGGACCGTCCCGATTCCCGCTAAGGTAAGTGAGGACTCGCTTTGGCCAGGAGCCGAAGTGGGCTTGATTTGACGGGAGTCAGCCATCGTCGAAGCCACCGTATGTTTTTAAGACGGCTATATTTGTTTACAAGACAGGAGGCATTTGTGGACGCGCTGAAGTCGCTCACAATGAAATCCGATTCGTTATATTAAAATTATTATATTTTTTAGTTGTTTGTTTATTTTTATGGTACAAGTGTACGTGTAAAACAAATAATAATAATACTGTAGTAGTTTACTTTTGATTTTGTTTACATTTTATTAAACTAGTAATGATTAGTGACGATGGTGAATGCCAGGAAAAAAATGAATTTTTTATCGATTACCGGCATCTGGTATTCAGTATTCTAGGGAAGGTTGTGGCCGCCACACGGTGTTGAGATCGCGCACATGCGGGTACGCAAAATGGCTCGTGACTGTTATTCCAAAAGAAAACAAACATGTTCATTTTTTCCTACTTTGGCTTATTCTATACGACAAGGGTCCGCGATATGAGTTGAGATATCTCGCTGTTCATGTATATTCTCTAACCGATCCCGATATTGAAGAGCTGAACTACAGAAGTTTTGCCGTTGTCATAGCCATTTTTCATATTAGCTCACACCTATAGAATTATGTCACTAACTCTCCATATATTACAACCGACGGTTTTCCATTGAAAGACCTCACTGGAGTCATTAGAGATTAACTAAGAATATTCTCAAATTACATGTTCTGTGAAACACCCCGTGTTTTGACCTTCTAACTTGCAAACCACCCACAATTTCACTTTGATCATAATTGGATCATAATTCAACAAATGTGACTAGTTTTTGAGGAGATGTAGCTGACTTGATTTGCTCATGGCCCATTTTTGGCAGAATCACATTAATTCGTCATGTGACATCGAATTAAAAACTACTTAGCATTAAGTCCAATCAGCAGCTTATAATGTTACAACAGGAACGAGGACTATTGGATAGTATTACAAGCTACGCTGGTGTAGTTATTGTTAATGCATGGTAAATTTGTATGCTACAAAACATATGCATCTTACAATGATAACAGTGATCTAGAAGGATAACAGTAAGAAGGATCCAGTGCTTGATCGAATCAACGCAAGGTCAAGTTTGTTTTATTTATTGATTGCACATTAAAGGGGCGAGTGAAGCTCCTGGTTTGGTTAAACTCCGGATTACATTGAATAAGTTGTTCACACCTTGTTTTTGGTGTACTCGAGAGCCATTGTATGATATTGCCACACAAGTATGCCATTGACCCATGGTTTCATGGCGCATATGAAAACAGAAGCCAATGAAGCCAGTAATAGAATGGAATAGAACTTAATTCAATTCGTTCTGGGTTCAATACATGGCACATTGCATATTAATAATCATACTCCAACAGTGAACAGTAACTGAGGAATAGATGGAATAGATCAACAATAACCAAAAATAAAAAGAAACAACACATCCATAACCAATAAACATTTGAAAGAGTAACAAGCCTTTGGATACAGAGTGATTGATGAGGCCAGCCTGTTGTTGAATTGTCACAGTGAGGGGTGAGATTTTTTGTGAATACTTAGAAAGTCACTGTCAACCATGCTTCGTACAAGAGGATACGCAGGTGTATAAAACCAGCTGAATACGTTCTTTGATATCGCAGCTTGGCAAAATTAAGTCGTTCAACATGGCAAACATGAGGCTTATACTGCAAACATGAGAGTGGGAGTCGCAAAATGATCCAGGGTGCATCGTCATAACAAACCTTAAAGCTGCTTAACCACTATGCATAGCCATTTGTCCACATATGAACACCACAAATTTGGCATATTAGCTCTACACAATGCTGCTATTACGCCACACAGCTCCAGAACTATGTATGTTCTGCGTCGGCCCTAATGCATGAATTTCTTCTCTGGTTGACAATGGTATTATTATTTTTAAGTGTGAACTAACATAATACCCAGTGGTATTTAATTTGAATGTAAAAATCTGCTAAGAAAGACAGAGGAAGGGGTCAGGTCCTTGATAGTACTCTAACTAGCAGAAAAAATTCAAACACGTAGATTTATTAGTGTTGAACTGGAAAGCTAGGTGTGTATTCACACCATAGCAACAAGACAGCATCTCATCACATGACTTTAGTAACAGATGGACTGATTACGGCCAGTCATCAGCATAACACAAATGATGGATGCTCTGATGACCCCAAAACACCCCACCTCGATCAGGAGGTGGCAGCAGCAGCTTATCAAATGTATACAATAAGAAGAAGTGAGAGCAGTAAAACTCCATGACGAAGTTGTGATTTAGAAGTTCTATATCTGGTAGACCCCTTAATTGACAGTCTACTGTTGTGACCAGGAATGGAACAGGTAGGTATTTTTCTGACCCATGACGTGATGATCCACTGAATTCTATGATCCCTGACCCAGAGTGACCCAATGACCCGGACTGATCAAATGACTTAGATAGACACCTAGTTGATCCAATGTCTCTAAGGGATCCACTGATTCTCATTGACCTACTGAATCAGGAAACGAAACAATAACTTCATTGACACATATGCTATTATACTGTATACCACAGTTTTCTTCATTCTTAGTCATTTTAAATTGAGAAATAATAAGTTTAGTTACACATAAAAGTTAACTCTTTTCAACTCCATGTATTTCATTCCATCATAGAACCGAAGCATACGGATAAAAAAGAAGCCTAAGAAAAGATATACGTATTGTAAAAATAAAAAAAAGATATTAAAAGATGTTAGCATGTTATTTATTTATTTAAATATTGTAACGCCCAAAAGAGCAATAAATGCAATATCATAAGCACAAAATTCCAAGACAAAAACAAGAAAAAACAAGCAGTGATACAAAAAATGTAACAATTTAACAAATACGGCTGCATTTTTGAGGCTGACAGCCTTTTCTCAACTTTGCAGCAAAGGATACATCACTTGAAGAAATGACAACATCATAGATCAAGTCATTACAGTCAATGATGGTGCGGGGGAAGAAGGATCCCGCTAGCAGGTTTTTGTTGCACTGGTAGTGCTTGATCTTTCTGGAATGATCATGCCTATCTACAAAATCCGGGGCGGCACAAAAATTAGAAGGATCCAAAAGAGTGCAACCACTGAAAATACGGAAAAAGACTTGTAAGCGATGCATTTTCCCTCTGTCGGCTGAAGATTGCCATTTCAATTTGTTGCACATAGCAGTGACACAGGCATCTGTTTGATACACCATCCTAGCGGCCCTACACGTCACACGTTCCACGCAGTCCAACATATTTTTTTGCGTAGGGATCTCACACAGCACTATAGTAATCCAACTTTGGTCTTTTTATTGTATTAAAAACGACCTCTCGAACTTTAGGATTTGTGTATTTCAAGATTCTGTGAAAAAATATAATTTCACTATTTGCTTTAGCGCAAATGTGCTCAACATGGTCAGCCCAAGACATCTTCTTGTTAACTTTAACTCCGAGACAAGTCATATTATCTACCATCCCCAAAGCAACACCCTTTAGGGAGCAAACAGGATTTGTGACATTACTTTTATGTGAAATGTGAAATGCCTTAGTTTTCACAGGATTTAAGTTCACTTTCCAATATCACATCAATTGACTACTCTGTCCAAGTCTTCCTGGAGGACGAGGCTATCCGACTCCACCTTAATGACTCGACAGATGTGTGTGTCATCTGCGAAGAGCTTATGCGCCAAGGGGGACACGACTATTTGGTCCCGCCGATTTGGCCCGAACAATTTGGTCCCGCCAGTTTGGTCCTAGACAATGTGGTCCCCCGCCGATTTGGTCCACGAATAATTTGGTCCCAGGTAAGTAACGTTTTTTGTGTTTACATTTCGTAAAACATATGTGTAAAGGGAGGTAGGGGGGAGGGGAACAACTTACACCATAAAGAAAGCCCAATACTATGATTAAAACATTTTTTGTACAGTTTGGCCGGGGGAGGAAGAGACGTACACCACAAACATGGCCCAGCTATGTTTTTTTCTTATTAATTTATTGCATAGCCGCATCATCAGTAAGATTTATTTTGTCAATATATGTGTTTAAAAAGTTGTATAAAAACTGAGTGGGTAAAAACTAACATATGATTTGGTTGCTACTCCATTAAAAAGTTATGTGCTAACCCACGGAAGTACTCAATTATTTCGTGTTCAGCATAGGATGACAAAATGACTCGAATTCTGTTGTCAGCTTGTTGGTGCTTCCTTCATTTAGGTATTGGCAATATACCTACTGCATACTAATCGTATTCCAAATCTCGTTCCTGCTGTACAACCCATCGATGAAGCGCCAAATTGAGGGATGGTAGACGTCATGTTACATCTGCAATAGTCGATGAACTCCTTCATGGTTATTGGTTCGATCTTGTGTAGTTTGAAAAAAAAATTCACAAACACAAACGCTTTTTTTTAAACATTAATTCCCCGCGACCAAATTGTCCCTGTACCAAATCGGCTGGGGCCCAAATTGTCCGGGAACAAATCGGTCGGACCAAATTGTCCGGGACCAAACTGGTGGGACCAAATCGTCCTGCCCCATGCGCCAAGACAACCACGTCCATTAAGTCATTAATGTAAAGTGAGAAAAGAATTGGGCCACTTACCGACCCCTGAGGCACACGGAAGTGACAGACACCGTCCCTGATTGGCAGCCGTCAATCATCACAAACTGTTTTTGGTTGTTTAAAAAAACAGCTGAACCATTCGATAATTACAACAGAAATGCCATAAGCCTACATCTTCTTTAGTAAAAGACCATGTGGGACAGTATCAAAGACTTTTGCCATATCTAAAATATCATATCAACAGAATAGCTCTGGTCCAACCCCGAAGAAATATCGTGCACCATACACGTAAGCATAAGGTCACACAAAGAACCTAGGTGTATGCACACCTATGTTCACACGAAAAACTTATGTTGTAATGCAATTTATGTTTATATAATTATGGGAGTAACTATTAAATGGCATTTTTGTAACCCATGACCCATTGAATTCCATAATCCTTGACCCAGAGTGACCCACTCACCCAAATTGATCCACTGACCTCGGGAGACATCCAGTTGACCCACTGTTACCCAATTGTAATCCTTTAGTCTGACGGTAACTTGACCAGGTCCCTTTGGAACCAAAACATGAGTTACAAAACAAATTTCCCAGATATATCTGCCATTTTTCAACGAAGTAAGATCACGAAAAATTAGTCACGACGCATCCCAGCAACCTTTGTTTCATGGAGTACCATTTTTGTTAATTCCTATTTTATTTATGTGTAATTATAAAACTTTTTTTTAAAAGAAGCCTACAATAGATGTTTCAAAAAATACAATGACTGATGCAACTTTTTATTACTTTTAAGTGTTACTCAGTTGATTTTAGTTAGATCTATTATCATGAAATTAGGTCTATGATCCTAGACCTCTCGTTCAGTACGGCTTTGCCTCATGAGTTTTAAATAAAGACCCAGACTAGTTTTGTTGTAGGGTTAGTGCTGTACCTCCTATGCCTAACGTCAGAGTAGTACACAATCCAGCAGCCACCCCAGAGAACGTCATTTAATAAAACAAATTGGGCAGCAATGCTGGTGCTCGAGAGCCAAGTAACAAACAAAAGTTTTCACAATATGATGCAAGAGTTAATTTTTATATTTTTTATTTATCGAACAATAAAAAGAGGTGATGCGACCCTTAATTATTGAAGCGGTTCAGTAGGTCAATCCAGGTCAGTGGGTCATTCTGTTACAGTGGGTCTCCTGGTCAAACAAAGGGTACAGCGTAACGACCCAGTTTCTCGAGCAGAATTGCGCAGACTTCGTTTTGATTTAATTTTGACGTACAAAATACTACATGGGTAAATCGACGTTGATTTACCATTTTTCGAATTGGCACCACGCGTTTATTGTACTCGGGGCCATGCTTGGAGACTAGCGGTTCAGGGATCACGTCTTGATTGTCGAAAATATTTCTTTGCTGTGCGAGTTGTCCCTATTTGGAATGCCCTTAGTTCCGAAACGGTTGCATGCCCACGGAAAGTAGCTTCCGTAGAATGCTACTCACAGAAAACTTGCAGGCGTTTCTCAAACGCCCACTTTAAGATCTACTTTTACCTCCCCCTCAGCATCTTAGGTACGGTATCGGTGGCTCAGATCAGAACCCTTCTGGACACCTTCCACACATTGTGGAAATTTGTAATTTTTTTTTATCCAAACTGTCCTGCTATGCTACATTGCAGGTTGGCTCCATGTTTTTTATTATTATTATTATTATATACATTTTTTTTAAAATTGTAAATAGTTCTAGTTTTACTTCCCACTTCAGTTTTTAACTTTCACTACACCAGTTTCATGCATTTCATTGTTTTATTATTTTTATTATCGTTATGAAGATTGACAATTGGTATTAGCCAAGTTATAAACTACGAAGCATTATTTTATTATTTTTTAAAGATACACTGGCAACGTTACCCGGCTTTTCCCCTCACTTGTCCCTCACGTTTGGCGATGCCATCGGGGACCATTGTGCCCCTGGTAGGTCTAAACTTGGTGGTAAGGCATTCGTGACCCCAACCCAATACCATCAACCCTTCCTCTGCAGCCGAGCCACCGTCCTTGTTTTAAACTTTTAATTGTTTAACTTTTATAATTTAAAATTTTTTAGTTTTAACATCGGACGGCAGTCAGTGGCCACCCGGTCCTTGTCGCTCCGGTTGCATTTGCAACAAACCTATATTATTATTATTATTATTATTACCCCAACGAAAATTGGACCTAGAGACTCACGACCTATTTTATCTCTGGTTGTGACCCAAGCAACTGCTAGATGCACCATGAAGAAATGTGGATATAACAGACAATACTGCAGTTTACTGGATCATAAGATTTTGAGAAGTAAGGAAGGCCATGCTGGGCCGCATACACAAGTGCTTTGTTAAATTGTTGAAGTCCTTGGTTGGTAAGATTGAAGTCCTTGACAGTAAGATTGCCCTACAGCTTAGTAGAGCTCTAGCCATTGCTAGGCTCCCGACTATTGCAATGTTGTAGGTTATATGATGCAACATTATAATAATGCTTAGAAGATTTATAATAAAAGTGCACTAGCATCAGTAGCTGCATCATGCTAATTATATATTTATAATTAGTTCATGATTTAACCCTGATTTAACTGATTTAGTGGTGTAATTATCATGGACCTCTTCGCAGAGGGCGATGCTTGAGGCTCTGGAAGATGAGAGCTGTGGTAACATCTATTGTTGATTACCTTAATTGACTGCTGCTATAGAAGCAGCCTCACAGCTAGGTGCTAGTCAGTTCATCTCTGTGCACCAGCTCAGCCATGACGCGTCTCCTATCTGGCCTTTTAATGCATTGCCACTTAAACCTAAATCAGAGCTGCCGAACCAACTCACACCTTGTATGCCCACGTGGACTGTGAATAAACCCTTCGTTGATCCACTCAGGACTATTCCGTATTAATGTGCTTAGGAGATCTTGCTAAGTGGTGATGCTGCTTAATTTTATGCTACTTGGAATTGATGGATGCAACTGGTGCATCAAGCCT
Organism: Lithobius niger; assembly: GCA_023313725.1. Lineage (NCBI taxonomy): Eukaryota > Metazoa > Arthropoda > Chilopoda > Lithobiomorpha > Lithobiidae > Lithobius > Lithobius niger. The sequence goes on from JAHWFP010028224.1 coordinate 84,186, forward strand.
AATTTGACCATAAGGTATTACGCCAGTTTGAAGGTGTCCTTTGAATAGTTAGGACTGCTTTTGAGCGGCTTTCTCGGGCTTTACGAATGCTTGCTCATAGTTCTCAGTGGGCCATGAAAAAACTATTTTCAACTGGAAAGGAACTGTGTGTTTTGCTATGATTTTAACTACAGTATGCACACATGTTACATCATTCCTCTTTAGTGGTTACCTGTCATCGCAGAACATTCTGTACTGATATACAAACTATGAAAAAAGTATTACCATTTCTAAATTTTATATACGTTGTTATGTAGACGTGGTTACAGGGCGGACTCCCTCCTCCCTCCGGGCCAGGGAAGCATTGCTCCCCTGTCAGGGAGTAACTGAGATTGTCGTCGAGGTATAGCCGAAAGACGTAGTTACATGACGATATAAAATCCGTAAAAATTAGGGGAAAAAAAGCTGAAAACCAAGTTAGCCATTTTGTGTGTTAGTATCCATACAAAACCCAAACTGGTAAGAGAAGCCACCAAGTTCCCAAAAAGGGTTGGTGTTTGAAAATAGTGATCTCATTCAACCAGCGTAAGGCAGCCAAGGTTAATCCTATTAGCCAAGTTAATCACAACGTCTAATAGTTCGAAAGTTAAATGAAAACTAGACCATTGCTACTCGCGGGTGCAATCTTCAAGTTTTCATAAACGTTTAAAGTATTACTCGGTGCGATTAGCTAGTTGAATTAACCTTGGCGGCCTTTCCCTAGTTGATTGGTATCAACTAGTATCACTACTTTCAAAGGCCGACCCTTGTTGGAAATTTGGTGGCTTCTATTATACCAGTTTTGGTTGGGTATCACACCTTTGATAGGACTGTAATGTACAAAAAGTCACACACTGTTGTTGTCATCGCTACCTTTTTTCTGGAGTATTTTAAGTCTGTAAATTTTTTCATTTATAATTTTCATATTTGCCATTGTCCAATTAGCCGGTTCATCAGCCAAATTGACACGGTTTGGTTTATTGTATGTCCATGCTTCACGTGCTTACTTTGTTCAATCCATTTTTGAGCACACGGGCTAACAAACGCTGATTTTTTATCGTTTCGCTCACTCAATCAGCACATCCTCCTTCAGTTGATTCTTCCAGAATGCTTATCTACGCATTGAAGCTTGAAATTGGCACTTTTTCTCCACAAAGGAGACGTTCCCATACTTTACTGTTGAGATTTTCTTCGTTGCTGGACCCAACACACCTGATTCCAACGATTTGCAAAAATTTCTACCGGATGGGGAATATACATTTTAGGTTCAGGTCAATAAATCCACTTAACTAAATAAAGATTCCGAGGTCACAGCTATGTAACCTATTTTGGTGGACTGTTCATAATATATTTTGAAAACACTGAAGTTAAGTTATCTAACTATTTTTAACTGTTTTGAATATTAATTAGTGCTAATTTGGGCAGAATTGATATTGATGTTTTCCTAAAGTGGTATTTACTTGTTGCATGTGTGTGTAGTTGTAAAGGGATGTAAAACCAACACGTCTTGCAATAATTACATAATGGCTGTAATTAGGCTCATTCCAAACGAATGGTAACAGGAGATTGTTGCAAACAAGAGAACACCTGATAAACAATAGTGCACGTGAGCAAAACACCTGCTTTTGGCAGCAAGGAACTGTTGCAAGCTTTCTGGTGGGAATTGCAATTTACAAGGACTGGCTTCGTGCTAAAACTAAGACTCATGCAGAAGTAGCCTATGAGAGCGCTGTTCGCAACTCTCCACTCTTGTTGAACGATTCTGAGTGTCCAACTGGCAAGTGTTAATGTAATTGTAAATTGTAATCCATCGTTATGGAGAAAGAAAGTAAATCATCATCTGACAATGAGTTGACATCCAGAATTTAAAATGGTGGCAAGTGGTGGTTGTTTACACAAGAAGATTGTCAAGAATTCTGGTTTCTGTAGCTACGTCTTTGGACAGTCGACAAGTAAGCGACGCGTTAAGACCTCGTCAGAGATTTGTTCAGCTGCAGTGGTGGCGCCACAGGGAGGGCAGCGGGGGGGGGGGGGGGGGGGGGG
>JAHWFP010028228.1:0-17461 GCA_023313725.1 Lithobius niger
AATAATATTTTTTACCATAAGTTAACCAAAGGGAATTAGCAAAAAAATGTTCGTGTGCGAAGCAAGGCGGCCCGGGTACTAATTTTAGTTTAATTGGTGTGGACTAAATCAGTGAATCCCCAAAATTCGAATTAGTCACAATTCTCACACGTATACCAATTAATTAGAAAACAAAAACGAACTCGTTTGCTGTTTAACGTATAGTAAAGTTTACCTGAACCGAAGTCAAAATCGGCAATAAACAAGCATAAGCTTTCCTGTAAGATTTGCACACCACAGTGTTGTTTTAGTGTTTAGTCCACGTGAAACCTTACTGCTGTATGCAATTACAAGACATGTACAAATAAAATTAAAATCATGGCAACTGCCAACAAAGCACTGGTAATAAAAAAAAATGCGGAAAAAACGTTTATTTAATATTTTATGACGCATAGTGTAGTGTTTTTTAGTACAGTGTACATGAAATTAAGAGTCCAACTTTCAAACGTTATTTAACGCCTAAAAAAAAGGGAATAACATATGGCTTTGTTTACATTATTGATTAATGAATTTTTGATATTGGTCAGATTTAAACCCAATTAGCTTGGAATGAACGGTAATGATGTAAACACATTAGCCACACACTCACACACTTCACACACATTCGCCTACTGTTTTGGGGCTAATTTTGCAGTATGCTTTAGTAATCACCTTTCCGTCGAAAACCTTGTGATGACACATGACGTTTTTTTTTTTTTTTACCGTTTTTTCAGTGATGTTGTTTAGTAATGTCGCAGTAATGGAAGGCACTCGTACACCAATCAATTCAATTTATTGCAGAACACAACATTAGCTCTTAGCAAGGGGAGTTCGCAGCAGCGAGGAGGGTTGGAGTTATGGCGGAAGACATGAGAAAAAGTTATGATTTGTGAACCCCCCCCCAAAAAAAAAATATTCCAAATACAAATATTGAAAACAAATTACTGGCATTGAAGGTTTGGCAAATCAGCAACACACTCGGGTATACAAAATCCTTAGGTAGATTTTTAAGTTTCACCTCTTTTGTGTCTATTCAGTCTTTGTAAACGGGGCATTCGAACAGAATGTGAGAAGCAGTTTCAGCTTTATTACAATTACAAAAGTCGCATTTAACCTTTATTTTTGCTATGTCTCCTTCAGACAGTGCGTTAATTGGTAAGGAGTCCATTCTTAATTTGGTCAGCACACCATTTTTCCTAGCGTAAATTGGGCAGGAAAGATAGATGCAGGGACGTGCACACAGAGGGGGCACGGGGGGGGGGCCTTCATGGCATAGTGCCCCTTTTTTCTGAAAAAAGTGCCCTTTTTTGGTGGAATGGTGGTGTAAAACTGCCTAAAAAACGTAAAAAAAGGACAATAACGCCTAAGTGGTTCAAAGAGGGGCAGAAAAGGTGGAAATCCCACAAAAGAGGGGTAAAAAAAAAAGGTTAAAACACCCAAAAAAAAGGTCCCCAGAAAAAAAGTCTGCCCCTGCCCTCTCGGGAGCCTGTGCACGTCCCTGGATAGATATAACCTTGGGTAAATATACAAATTCTCACAAGATTCCAGTTTATTCCCGTTTGTTTGGAAAAATTGTCAGCAATTGTAGATAGAAAGTATGGTTTGTTAAGTCGCCCTACATGAGTACCCTTTTCAGTCAGAACAGGACAGCCTGCGGAAATGCACAGGTTACTAATATGTTCAAACTAAACAGTATTCGACAGTTGTCTTCGACAATTTGGCGGGGGTAACGTTCTGCATCCATTTTTTGCATCTTGATCCAGTAATTTATTATGCGCTTGCTTTGGTTTCAATAAAGATAGGTTCTACGATTTTAATAGGAACAGAGTGCCTAACTGTAAGTAAGTAAGTAAGTTTATTCATCCAACACAGATTACAAAATTAAGCACAAAAGCAAACACTCATTCCACAAGAGCTAATGCTCGCGCGTGTGGTTTGAGAGCAGCTGACAAAGAAAAACAATTGAACTATAGCACTTTTGCACACAGAATCAAAGGTTAGGCGCCAAAAAGGAACCAAAAAAAATACATCGTAATATAATTTTAAAAAACGTGCATCGATAAATATATATATATACACAACAAATTTATGAAAAGGGAGATAAAAGCAGACTACAAAGAGGAGTGAAATATATAACTCAATCTAAAAAAATACTCGAGTAAAGCAAAAACAACCAATATATGTATAGTCAATATATAGTTAATATAGGGTTAAAGGGTTTAACGAGCGTTAACCACTCCTGGTCATCTGCCCGAAACCCTAAGGCCCTATGTCTGCAACAGCCAGATTCCCAGGCGGTCACCCACCCAAGTAGTTAATATAGGAAAAATATAGGTAACAATTGGTATCGTACAAAACCTATTTTGAATTGTTGAATCATGTAATAGGCTAATATAGTAATAAATTCCAGACCCCCAAAAAAATAATAATAAAAAAATAAAAGACAGAAAATCTGCAAAACATCAAAGTTTGTAAGAAAGGTAATAGCACTTGGAGAACCTTTTTAAGAAAACTGGCATGCATAGATTCAATTTTGCCCCAAATATGGAATCCCCAAATTTCAGCACCATACATTAATTTGGGGATAACACAAGCATCCCAAAGTTTCAATGCACTTTCAATTCAATTCAAGTTTCTTCGCTTGTGAATAACACTCAAATTTCAGTTTCTTTTAGTTTTGCCTCCTGCGTTACCTTATTAACATGTTCAGTAAATTTACCTTTGGTAGTTAACCACCCCTCAAGATATTTAAATTTATGTACAACTTCTATTTCCTGACCACAAAAGACCCATTTTTCTTTTGTCCCAAGTTTTCCTTCCCTTCTGTAGACCATAATTTTTGATTTCGACAGGTTACGCTTAAGGGAGTGGAGTTTTCCTCCAGGAATTTTTCCAAAACATTAATCGCACGTTGTAAATCAACAACTGAATCAGCTAGCAACATCACATCATCAGAAAAAAGTAAAATGAAGATTTTTTTCGTTCGATCCAATGTCATTCCTCTACATTTAATTTTAATTTCCTTTTCAAGATCATAATGAACCATAATGTATAATGAAAAGAAAATGAACCTAAGAATACACCCCTGTTTTTACACCACAGTTCACATCAAAGTAATCTGAATCGCCGAATGGAGGACGCACATTCTAACAAGTTTATGGTTTAATCCCAGTCTTGTTAACTTCTGCGACATTTTTCCAAGATTACCTGTGTTAAAAATAGCAGTCCAATCAACGAAGAACAAATACAACTTATTGCCCTTCGCGAAGGTAGCATGAACAAGTTTGACAATGACAAAAATATCATCTTGGGTCAAGTAGTCCTGCCAGCCTGGGCTTCACAGAGAATTTCGTAGTTGTAGGCCCAAAGAGTAATGCGGTTGTAGAGAATTCTTGTAAAAATATTGCTCATCGTATTGATACGTGCAGTACCCCTATAGTTGGATACAGTCTTGTAGATAGGGCAAATAATAGAAGTACTCCAGTCATTTGGGATAACCTCCTTTTCTAGAATTTTGTTAAACATTTTGAGTTAAAATCTGTAATTTGGACCATATGATTTTTCAAGAATTCGGGAATAGTTTGTCAGTACCAGAGGCTTTGCCATGTTTTAAATTTGTTTATGGATACTTCTAACTCAGATTTACTTATTTTGGCAACAAATTCGGTGTCTCCATCTTCTTGAAAAGGGCCGAGGTCAAAATCCGGAAGTTCAAGTGTCAAATTTTCTGTAAATAATAAGAGTTTTAAAATAACTACATCATACGGGAATACAAATTTCACTGGAGTTCCTTCTACGCCAATTGTTAATGATTTTCCAAATTGAGGAACCATTTGTACGTACATTTACTTAGTTTAGAGTTTAATTGATGGAGCCTTCCTTCTTCTTTTTCCTAATTACCATTTTAAAAGTATTTATTGCCTCAAGATATTGTTTAAGTTTTGAAGAGTCTTTTCTGAAAGGACGTAATTTTTTTTCCACCGATTCTTTTAAGTAGGTGCCATTGCTGGTAAAACCATGGGTTAAAGGAATGGGTGCGTTCATAGACGGTTTGATGCACATATCTGACGCAGCATTTATAATTGCGAACATAAATTGATAATCATTTTATCGACTGAGTCACTTGTACAATAAATATTGCCCATTTTGGCAGTAGCCAATCTAAGAAACTCGTTTTCTTTTCTTGTTTCCAAAGAAACCGAGTGCTAAAGCAGTTCTTGCGTCTTAAATTTGCCCGTTTTGGAACATTAATAATTCAGGGACCGGTCATTATTTATCGCTGGGGGGGGGGGGGAGGGTGGAGGAAATTGGGGGGTCATGACATTTTTGGACCCTCTCGGGGGTCATAAATTCCTCAGATCCCGTCAAGAGGGGGGGGGGTCGAAAACGTACTGACCAACTGGAAGAAAAAATCATTTTTGGACCTCGAAAATGGCACTTTCAGCAGTCAAAATTTCTAAAAACGCCTCAGCTTCAGACCCCCCATGATGTGAGTATTTAGAAGGTTTTGAAGCTATTACTACCATTACTGCAAGTATAGTTTTTATAAAGGACTTTGTAGAAAAACTTGGCACCTGGTTTCTTGGCTTCTTCTGTCTTTCAGGTGCTGACTATGTTATGGATGCGGTTATAGAAGCAAACAGTGTGTTCATCATACTTATTGTATGAATGTCGACAAGAGATGGGTGTAAGGAACATTTTTACAGAACATTTTTAACCCAACATGTCTTTGCATTAAAAATTAGACACTTTTCCTTACAAGTAATGGTAACTGTCAGTGTGGAGAGGTACATACTTTATTTGGCTACAGCACTAATCTTGGCTACAAGAATCATCTGCAAACAGTATCATTAGGTATCCGAAAAGCGCATTTATTTGGGGGAGGGGGTACATTATTTTGGAACTTGATTGGGGTGAGGGGCGAAGATTTTTTCAGGGTCCCGAACGGGGGGGGGGGGGGGAATTAAAAAGTTGGCGGGTTTTTTTTCCCTCCCACCCCCCCCCCCCCCCCGGCCATAAATAATGACCAGTCCCTAAGGGCATATGATGATAGTCTGTTCTACCACCAATTAACATGTCTCGCAACTGCATTAGATGCCAAACATTGGCAATATCATAAATGCTCCCAGATGGGTAATAAAAGTGAATTCTCCGTTTTGATCACTCTCGGTTATGCCATTAAGTATAACAAGCCATGTTTCATAGTATAGATTTAACAACTGTTTACTCCAATTTGTTAATAACTTTATCTTTACTATGTCTAGCTAAATGTTCACCTCCAAGACCTATAGCGAGTTACAAACGTCTTCATCTAAAAAATTACCTTGCCCTGTTTGGGCATTGAAATCTTCCATTATCAAAAGTGGTAAGTGACAAACTTTGCTAAGAATTGTGCTGATATCCGAAAAAATATCATCTGCAATGCAACACCCACCTAAACAGATGGATAGAACATTTACCATTAGACAACCAACACCAATTCTTACTCTCAACACTCTACTCTTCATAGTCTCAACAATGTTCATATTAATTGTCTTACCAATTCCAACCATAATCTCTCTCAAAATTTGGCACGAATAAATTTCTTTTCTTTGAAACCTGGTATACTAGTGATATTGCACTTTTTCATAGTGGTTTTCAAAACCTCATGATGAAATTCCCTGATTTTTCCAGGTTTTCCAGACGAATTCTGATAGTTTTCCCTAATGTTTTTTTCGTCGAAAGACGATGCAGTACAATACTACGATTTTTTTTTCACGTTTCATTCAAATCTCTATAAATACATCGATCGTTTTGCTAAATCAACAATTTTACTGCCGTGACTTGGACCAATAAAGAGTAGGAATGCCGTAATCTGAACAAAACTAGAAATGCATATTAACACGTAACGCCCTATATTACTTAGGCCTAAGGAGTTTTTGCGCATGCGCCCAGCAAGCTCAAGAAGATCGCACTCGGCTCTCACATTCCTCACCACTACGCTAGTGAATAACAGCAGCACAGATTCTTTTCAAATGAAGCGCGTTACCCCTAACTGCTTCTCCCTTCCCACCAGCAACAAGTGGATACTGTCCAATCGCTTATCGGCCCAGCATTTCGCGTTGAGCAGATTACCGCCTAGCTGAACGAACTTTCACGAGTCTTTGTAGGGTTAACAGCCACGGTAGCACACGTTCTTGAATACTTTAATTCGCAACCGGGGAATTTAAATTTCGTTTCTTTTCCATGTTGCAACCAAAGGTTCCAAGCAACAACGGCTTGGGCAATAATAGTGGTCCTTACCTTAGATTTATTGTAAAAGCCTGGACGAACTATAAGCTGAACTGTAACGAAGGACAAAATAAACAGACATTTACGTTGTCGTGAATTGCGTACACGTTAGATGATGGTTACGCAACAGTCTGAACGTCCACGAACAAACGGGATTTATTTAGTAATTAAAAAACAAAATGCTTTGCAGTCTGATGTTTTAGTAACAGTCAACTTCAGGATTTCTGCATGAGAAAATGTCAACGAAGAAAGCAAACGAACAAATTTGCAATTTGGCTGATGTAACGGTGAATTATTTATAGACAGGAGGATCGCTGATTGAGTGAGCAAAGCAAACTAAAATTAGTGTTTGTTAGCCAGTGTGTGCAAAAATGAGATTAAAGAAAACTTAAGCATGTGAAACATGGACAAACAATAACATTTTACTGATGTAACGGCTAACAGGCAGTGGCAAATGTGAAAATATCAATGTGAAAATTTATAGCCATATAATTTCTCCTGAAAAAAAAAACGTGCAGATGAAGATAATATGGTGTGTCCATTTGTACGTTTACAGGCCTATGAAAGTTTGTGATAATAACAAGTGAACGAAATCTTAGCTTTCAACAGAGTAAAACTTGTCGAATTAACGTCCTTTTCAACTGCTAAGGTTGTCTCAAGACGGAGGGGTCCCCTAATTTGGAGGAATGTTAATTATGGTAGTTATAGACCGGTCGAATTTTCCTTAGCCTCCAACAGAGTTACTGCGTTCTATTTTTTATCTATGTGTAGTTTTCGAAAGTTCGTACGCTTAGGCCATTTTTACTGTAATTTTATTGAAATGTGCTTTGTGTCTTCCATAGTAAGAAGATGTCCTGCCCACTGGAAAACAGTTTCGAACGCCGAGTTTCACAGGTCGACGTGGATGTGACGACCAGCCAGATCGATGCTGTTGAACCAAAGGCAGAACCAGGTAAGGATTAAAGGAAAACTAAACCGTTCCATCTTAAATTTCACTATTGTTAGTTAAGTACGAAAAAAACAAGATGCTAGTTGCGCGAAGTTTCCAACATTCGTATTAATTACGTAATAGTTAATTTAAACTCTAGGTTTGATGTTTTCACAGCGCAAGACAGCGAACGCGATTTCCTCGCTTGGTATTGACGTCACACATCATCACCTTGGACCTCGGAGGAATGGCGTCATCGTACATACTCGCGAGTGTGCGCCTGGTTGTGCTTCTAACATGGCAAGAGTGAGACCGGACCGCTCTGACCATACCAGCTCGAACCAAAATTCAATCTCTGCCTGATTTATTAAATTAAAGTATTCAAGAACTTACCCTACCATGACTCAGTACCCTACAAAGACTCGTGAAAGTTCGTTCAGCTGGGCGGTAATCCACTCTACGCGAAATGCTAGGCAGATAAGCGATTGGACCGTTTCCACTTGTTTCTAGTGGGGAAGGAGAGGCAGACTAGGGGACACGCGCTTCATTTGAAAAGAATCTGCGATGCTGTTCTTTGCTAGCAGTAGTGGTGAGGAATGGAATGAGAGCCGAGCGCTCTCTTGCCTGGGCGCATGCGCCAACAGGTGATGAAGTGTGACGTCACGCGAACGAGACTTGGATGTGTTGACCGCACGAATGAAGAATTCGTCTGCTAGAATGAAGACTTAGACACGTTACTACGTAATAACTATAAAGCCTGAGTGGTTTTCGTACCTCTCACACGTTTTTTAAGTGTCTTAATTAATGATATTGAAATTTAAGATGGGAGGGTTTAGTTTTACTTTAAGAACGCGTTTTGAGTTGTAGGGGGCGGTAGATTTTTTCACTAGATTATTTCAAATGCGTCCTCAGTGAGTCCCAGGGTTCCAAATAGCCGTGCAACGGTGAGAACTCCTTGGAAGAAGAGCGTTAACATGTGAACTCCGCTATGTTTACGACAAGTCATTCCTTGCTTTACAGTTTGTATGACATTTTTACTGCTTTAATATCGCGTCGGACATCGCTGATCTGAACTGACGGTCATCGTGGCTGAGCAGTGGCCTAAAAACGCTGATGTGGCCGATGACTGGAAGAGGGCCCCTGGGCCCGTGGCATTGTTCCTGACAGTCTGTATGGTCCAGGGTATTGTGAGAGACTAATCAGTGAAAATAGCTTATTTCTTACTTAAGTAACGTTCCCAATCAACTGCCCAACTCAGTGGTGTTTTTTTTTTCTGTTTAGTTTAAGGAACAAAGATAAACTTTATATCTTGGGGTTGACGGGAACATGGCACCCCAATTCAAGCTCATGCAGTGGCCCCCATCTTCGGGATAAACCTTGGTCCTATATGTCAGGTGCTTTGTACCTCTTTGTCCACTCAATGTTAAAACAAAGACTCCAAAAATTGCATGAATTTCAAACGGAAGAAAAACCAATACGAGGGTTACGTGTGTAATGTACTGTATACAGGGCCGCCCAGAGGGCTGATTGGGCCTATGGTTTCAAATTTATTGTGGGGCCCCTCACACCTTTCCGAGGGATTAGTACGCTTAGAACCCGTGGGCAAGGATTTTCTTTTTCTGTTTACTTTTTTGGTCTTTGCAGCCTTTTCACGTCAGTTAGTAGTAGCATGGGGTACGGCCCTGTCAGAGTTCCCCTTGCAGGACCTGACATAAGTCAGGGCCTGTGTGCAACTGAACACACTAAACGCTCTTTGTGCAGTTTTAATTTTTAGCCTGGGACCCCGTTGAAGCACGGGTCTAGGGACAGAAGCCACACTTGCTTCCCCCTCTGGTCAACCCTGACTTTATATTGCGCTGCGTTATTTTCTGTTCTCATTAAATATGTTTTAAACAATCCTTTGACGTAGCAATAAATCGTCACCATTACCGAAAAATAATATTCAGTTAGTGCTGCAACACCAGGAAATCTAATAATGAGAAGACTACCTCGTTCTTTTGCGTGCCGCTAACTCTAATCAATGCTATGATGGTTCGTACTTCGATATTCGTGCATTCAGTGGCCCTCGCGGCAGTTTTCGACAGTCTTGTACGGCGCGGCTCGCATGCTATGTGACACCGAGCGGTAAGCCCTTCTACGTGTAAGGAAGCTGTGCTACAGGGCGTTTGCAACAATGGCGGTCATTCTGCCTCTTGACCAAAGCCTCCTACAGAAAGACCTTCCGCGCAAGCGCCAAAGAAGGCGAATAAAATCAAGCATTGAAATAGAGGGGAGCATGTTTGTTAGGTGCTGCCATCTGAAGGCCAAGTGGCGAATTTTCAAACTAACCGACATTGTTTGTAGAGTCTGCTAACTGAGGACAGCACTTGGCAAACTTGCCGTGCCGATATTTGTCGCCTTGTAGGGAGCCTTGTGGAAGGTAACGCATATACGGTCTTTACTTTACATGGCTGTGTTTGGACATTCCTTGTATACAATGGAGAAGCTTACGCCAGTATATTCCGCTGCAAGCTTCATTCTTCTTACACTGTACAGGACTAGTAAGGAATAGAGCCTGTTGAAAACGATGCGCTTCATTGAGAAAGATCTCCCTTTCTTGACTGTTCAGAGCAGGACAGATAAGTAGGTAGTGACGCTGTTCTGACAACATGGAATAAAATAATACCTGCTTCCATCAACGGCACCAGAAGGCAGCACTTGTCAGGTTCTCGTAGGAGGCGAAATTTGAATATAAAATGGTGGCATCGGTATCATGGTAACCACGGCAATAGCTACGATACCTTCGGAAATTGACAAAATGCTCGTGCGTAGGCACCTCCCAAAGTTGAAGAACTTAATCTGTGTTCGATTCAAACCGTATTCAGTTCATTACAAGAAAAGTGAACCACGGAATACGCTTAAGCGTAAGCGGCCACTCAGCACGCATCTCGAAGCACAAAGCCATGCATTATACTTAGCGCCACTCTCAACTACAATCCGTTTTAAAAATGAATGTTGGATTAAAAGAAAGTAAAACTTAATCAGACAGATCTGATCTATCTTAAGACTGTATTAATATCCTAATCTGACATATGATAGTTTTTAAGCGATTAATTTTGTATTATTATTGTGATCAATTTGATTTAGTGACGCTAAATAGTTTTGATCCCCGTGCTCTGCTGCCAAAAACATAGAATCGATTATTTGCGCTCATTCTCGGGCGAACTCAAGACCCGCCGCCGACAGAATAGACGAAAACATCCCAAGAAAGATTTGTTAGCGAATCGCATTTAACCTATGACCATGAGTTCTATGACGTATAATCAAAACATTCACCTGTTTTTTTATTTCCAGATGTTCCTGTTCAACAAGAGAACAGGAAAGCTGATGATGACGAGTCATGTTGCAGCAGCCCTCTGAACTGCTGGACACAATTTCTTCATGGATGGATGAAATGTTGCTGTTACTCCTTCGAATGTTGTGATTGCTGTCTATCGTGTTGTCCAGAAGATTGTGGCATGTTTAGCATGTTGTGCATCTCTGTTTGGGAGAACATGTGTCTAAAGCCGTGTCAGAGTTGAAGTAACTGTCTGGGTTGTGATGATACAAAATGGTAATCCTGCTTGGCACCAGAACTGGAATTGACTCATGCGTCATGTGTCAAATGAGTCAACAATTTTTCCGTGGATCACATGGGTCATGGGTCAGTGCCTTCATCCACCGACCCATGGTAATATGCCTGCATTAAATCTTTAGCATTATAATAAATTCTGTAAATTTGCAACCCATTTTTCATTCAGTAGGAAGCAGTGTTGGACGCCCCGTACTTAGGTCATTCGACAGGGTTCGACAATATCATGATATTTTTGTAAAATTCAAAACTATCACAATTTCTGTATACGTTGGGTACACATGAAGACTGGTATTTTCGTGATACTTTCCTAAGCGGCTAAAAACTTGTCATATAATGACAATAAAGTGAACAGTTTTGAAGAAGAAAAAATTTCACTTGCACGTAATAATAGTGAGCACCTGTATGACAGGGAAAGAAGGTAGATTACGTGACGTCTTGACGGTATGCCTAGTGTTATGACTTTTACATAAACAGAATATGTGTATTGGATTTGTGATGTGTAAATAGTGCAATACATGTAGATACAAAAGCATATGTTGTGTTGCTACTTTACGTCGGAGCACACCATGAACCTTATATTCGTAGTGTTTGGAAGCTTGGTGGCCGCAATACAAATGTAAATCAAGACTGGAGTGTTGAGAAGTAAAATCCTATTTCTTCAGTATGCTTTTATTTCTGCTTGGAGAAAGACAAGTAGGCATATGTAAATACAAGGATACAACAGTGGTGTTGTCAGTGGTGGAATTTGACCCTGATTCGTAAGTCGGGGTACAGATAATAAACCCACGTGCCAAGGAGATGCGCATAAGCCAATCTGTAACGCGCATGCCAAAGCTATTTGGTTCTATATCAACAGTTCAGTCTACAGCACCCATTCCAGGACACAAAGGTTGAAAGTAAAGCCAGAGTAGACAGACGTTTGTTTAATTTCTTATCTGACGTGCGGGTATCACCACTAGTGTAAGCCTCGCATGACGAAAGCAGAGTAAAATCGTATAGTAACAATCTTAACCCATAAAACGATAGTTGATTTGATTTGAGTTTATTAACGGTAGTTTGCACTCTTTTAAACAATGCTTTAACAATGATGAAAACAACAATATCTTTTCCGGCAGAAAAAGGAAAAGAGTTTATCGGAGGAAACAATACAGAAGCAATGGTGTAACAATAATGCTGCAAACAACAATGTCTTTACAAACATGCTTTGTACTTGGTTTCATGAAGTGACGTAATCGGGCTTGAGTGAAAAAGACGAAAAAATATCTGTCTGCTCCCGGGTTACAGGGCTTTGAAAGACACAAAAAATGGAATTGTACAATTGTATTGGCGTGGTACGATGGGTTTTATTTGTGTAGTTGTAGCTCTGGGTTGGTTGTGTAAGCTTTGAGTTTGATGTAGTTCCTTTTGTTTTTATGGGGCGCATGGCAGCAGGCCGCGCAATCAATCAAAATTCAGAATGGATTGGTTCACTAAGAGACGGAGTATCTTTTATTGCAAAGGTTTGGTCGGTTTTTTACTACGGTACACGACTCCAAACTGAATTATCTGCCCCACGACGATAAAGGGACAGTTTTGCTGGAAAGAAGATTAGGAAACAAAATGCACAGGTGGGTTGCGAAGGTTTCGTCGTCTTTTACCCCACCAAATCCAAATCGTTTTTTTTTTTTTTTTACGGTATGCGAATTCAAAATGAATTATCTGCCCCACGACCCGAATAAATTTCTCATTACTGGTTCAATAAGACAGAGGTTAACTTTTATTCCATACGAACTTATTAGGTCCTTGCAATTACCATACAGTACTCTTATGCTTGTTATTAATTTATTTGGAATGACAATAGCAAATGTGAAAATTATGAATGAGAAAATTCATAGACATAAAATACCTCCAGACCAAAAAGGTAGAGGTGACAATTACACCGTTGGAGTTTTTGTACATTCACAGGCCTATGTAAGTTGTTATATCCACCCAAAACCAAATCTGGTATAAGAGAAGCCGCCAAGTTTACAAAAGGGGTCGACCTTTCAAAGTAGTGATATCATTCAACCAGGGAAAGGCCACCAAGGTTAATCCTATTAGCCAAGTTAATCCCACCGAATAATACTTTGGTCGTTAAATGAAAACTTGAAGATTGCTACCGCTAATAGCAATCTTCTAGTTTTCATTTAACCTTCGAACTATTAGTAGGTGCGATTGACTTGGCTAATAGGATTAACCTTGGCAGCCTTTCACTGGCTGAATGATATGACTACTTTGAAAGGCCGGCCCTTTTGTAAACTTGGCGGCTTCTCTTATACCAGTTTTGGTTTTTGGTGGATATATATTTCGTGTAGGAGCAGACTTACTAATGTGAGCAGACTTGATTAGGCTTTGTTAGGGAGGATTAAACACTGGCACTGGCACTGGCACTGACTTGCTTTTACTTCTTGGTATACTTGAGAATGCTATTAAAAGGGGTTCAACTGCACTTGCTACCAGAGGACTGGCCAGAGGACTTGCTGCCAGAGGACTGGCCCTGTCTGCAGCAGATCTGCAGAGTTGGTGATCTTTCGCCGGGGCCCACATGTCGTCGGTGCTATTACAGTCATTAGGATGGACGTCAGGTCAAAGCCTAAGATCAGGTACTTGGGGTTTTGGTTGGATCCTGAGTTAACTTGGGTGAGTGATGTCGCCTTTGTCAGGGAGAACATTGTATCGCGACTGCAGGTTCTGGGGTCCTTTGCCACGAATAAATTAATAGCGAAACGTTCTGTTGTGTCTTCCTTTTTTAGAGCATTTATCTGAGTTTGCGCGGTCATCTCCCCATGCTTGCACGTTCTAAGCAGGTGGTACAGGGGATCCAGGTGGCTTTGAATGACTGTTTGCGCACAGTCTCGGGGTGCTTACCGTCTACTCCGGTTTTGGCCCTCCTTATAGAGACGGGGGAATTGCCAGCTGATTTGCAAGCCCAGAACCTTCTTCTGCGCCTTTGCATGAGAGCAGTTGTCAGGGGTCCACAGGACCCACTTGCTCGTGGTCTGCTGTATTACAACACATTGGGCAGGGGTGCACGGAATTTGCTGGGTGATCCTGGTCAGGGTGCAACATTACTTTTGGAAGATCGACTCAGGGTCTTCCCAACCCCTATTTTTTCACGACCCCCCTTGTCCATGGGCTTGGTGCAGTACAGCTCTGGGCATGGTGTCTTTGCAGGCTGACGCCAATTGGCAGGGTTCTACGCAGGTCTACTGTGATGCTTCGTTCCATCTGGATCGGTATGAAGGAGGTGTCGGGATTGGTATTCCAGAGTTTCATCTGGAGTTCAGTTACTTCCTTCCTGGTCTCCCTTCGGCATTCGCGGGTGAGCTTACGGTGATTTCTGTAGCTCTAGACATTAGTCTTGACCTGCAGCTTCCACGGTTTTGTATCTTTTCTGACTCAGCTGTGGGTATTGGATTCCTCAGACGTAGCTTTTGTTCGTTGGAGGTTTCACACCCAATTGTACTTGAAATTGGGTGGAAACTCTTCTGTGCCTTGCAGAAAGGTATCTCCGTTTGTATTTTGTGGGTACCGGGTCACACTGGTATTTTTGGGAACGAACTGGCTGACGATCTGGCTAGGCGGGGGGTTTGAGTCGAGGATCAACGTTGCGCAGCTTCCGGTTGGTTCGAAGGATTTGCATTCCGTGTCTGCTGCTTTGTATCAGAGTCAGTGGCAGACTAGATGGGAGACCAGCGAGACTGGACGTACTCTCTTCGGTTTGCATCCATCAGTTTCTGTACCGGTTGCTTTGGGTTGGCTGTCTTGAAGGGATTCGGGGCTTATTTCTAGGTTGCGGACCGGGCATGTCCAGCTCCGGTCGCATCTACATCAGTTAGGGTGGTGTGGATCGTCACAGTGTGCCTGTGATACCGGTGAGGAAACAGTTAAGCACTTTTTGTTTTCTTGGCCCCTCTGGGAGGCGCTGCATCGTCTGCCTCTAAGCAACAGGGATGAACCCTTGAGTATGGCCCTGAGTGTGCCACCACACTCGAAGGGTTGTGGTGATTTTCTTCAGACGGTGCTCGGATTTTGTCGGGCAACGGGTCGTTTCTCTTAGGAATGGTTTTCTCTTCCCTTTCTCTTTCTCGTCCCCCGTCATCTGGTTGGGCTCTTGGCACTTGTATATTGGGCACGTGGTACAGTAGTTGTGTATGTGGTAGGTGTACATGTGTGCTACCCGGGGTTATTTGTGATTAAGGTTTAAGTAGTTCATAGAGTAGGTTAGATTGAGCAGATGATGTATTAGGTCGTAGTGTTCTTAATAAACAATCAAAGGATCAAAGGGTTTTAGCGAGCGTTAACCGCACCCGGTCAATAAACAATCAATCAATCAATCAACAAACGAAGCTTCAACAATCAGCAAGAGGGCGAGCGGGTTCATTCTTGCCACGGTAGCAAAGAAAAAGGGCGAGCGGCCGACAATGAGAACGGATATGCGCTCTAACAATTAGAAACAAAGTTCAAGTTCAAGTTTATTACGAGAGTAAATAAAGGCCCCAACGCCATACACTCTCCTCTATCTTAAAAACTAACAAACACTATTACTTCAAACAAACACTATTACTTCAATAATGCTAACTATTACAGCCGAGTTGAATCAGCGGTAATCAGCTAGACCGGCGTATGTTACGCCGGGGAACAACTAGTACTAATAAAAATGTTAATGATATGAAAAAAGGTGGCTGCTGTCCTCAAAATCTAAAGAAAGCCAAAAAAAAAACAAGAAAAAAGAAATGATCCAGAACACTAGATTGGTGTTTCCATATCATAGTTTCTAACAAAAAAAAATGGATTTCATCAATTTGGACCAAAAATATCGGAGATCTACCCCAAAACAAAACTTGTTAAGGACTCCCACCAAGCTTTTCGGCCGTGTGAAGTCGTGATATCAAACGCCAAGATTTTTTGCCAAGCTAATCCCACCGATTAATACTTCAGACGTTAAATGAAATAATAGAAATTTGTGCAGTAAGCAATTTTCAGATATTTCATTTAACCTTCGAACTATTACTCGGTGAGATTAGCTTGTGGAAAGAGCTTGGGGTTTGATATCACGACTTCACACGGCCGAAAAGCTTGGCGGGAATCCTTAACAAGTTTTGTGTTGGGGTAGATTTACCATAACAATTCTTGCCTGTTCGAACAACACGGGACCAGGGTGGGGAGGTCGTGGTAAGGAGACTTTGGGGGTGATGACCCCCCTCCATTGAATGGAGGGAGTGATGAGAACACTTCGATCTCTTGGGATGTGAAGTCACTACCGGTCATGTGCGGGGAGGTAAAGACGTAACCTGTAGACACTTGCACGGGGGGGCCCCCCGATCCATGCCTATCTGCATGTCTGAATGTCTCTTAATACATATAGCCTGTACCTCTACTTAGATTCAAAATAACAAGTGACAAATAATTTGAGAACGGTATACATGTGAGCACTGCTAAGTTAATTCAGTTCGGCATTTGTTATTTAGACATTTAGTAAGACGAAGAGAACACTTCAATTCGGCATTTGTTATTTAGACATTTAGTAAGAAGAGACATACTTCAATTCGGCATTTGTTATTCAGACATTTAGTAAGAAGAAGAGAAGACTTCAATTTGGCATTTGTTATTCAGACATTTAGTAAGAAGAAGAGAACACTTCAATTCGTCATTTGTTATTTAGACATTTAGTAAGAAGAAGAGACATACTTCAATTCGGCATTTGTTATCTAGACATTTAGTAAGAAGAAGAGAAAGAACACTTCAATTCGTCATTTGTTATTTAGACATTTAGTAAGAAGAAGAGACATAGGCCTACTTCAATTCAGCGTTTGTTAATTCCTTAGACCGTCCAATGCAGATGTGGGTGTCCGTGAAGCTGCACCATCTTCACTCTCGATAGCTATGCTGCTGAGAGTCAAGGACAGTCTGAGGCTGCTAGACTTAAAGTGGCACTATCACGTATTGAAAGTCTTCAGAATCTGGCAATATCCAGTGCTATCTAGCAATATCTAGCAATTGCTTGCATCAAGCGAAGGAATGCACAAGGCCGTACCTTTTAACGAAACAAACAAGCCACGATCCTCCTTAATAATTGAGTAAAAATTGCTACGTCCTCGCGCACCTCGGAGCAAGCTACAACAGTCAATATTGTGGCAAGTTATTGATAATGATACCAACTTCTCTTACTTACGACTGGCTGGCTTATTGGTTGGGGGAAATTTGTCCTCACTCTCCCTACCATAGGCCAGGCAGTCGTAAAAAAAGTATTGGAGGGAGGTGGCCTTAAAAAAACCACTCATTAAAACAATAGGCCAGTCAGTCATAATTTTCTTTGTGGGGAACTGCGTCCCCCCCCCCCCCAAAAAAAAAAATGACAAAGATGAGATGTTCCTCACGTCTCTTTCCCTGTGGGCACCGCTGAATTACAATGTGTAAAACACTGTAAAACAATAACTCCGGAATGGCTCCACCCAAAACAGGATATATTTTTTTAGTGCTAAATTTAATAAAACACCAAGAATTGCAATAAAATAAAAGAGTTGCAAAAAAATGTAAGAAACGAAATAGTGGGAGAATTTCCGCGAAAGTGTTTACAAATTCAAAACGAACGAAACCGCATTTAAAAAAAA